>CM069457.1:1561650-1626358 GCA_035610835.1 Ophiura sarsii
TAAGGGTCTCAGGAACTGATTTTTTCTTCTTCAAAAAAGGAAGTCTTGAGAACTGGCCTATAGGTCAATTTTGATTAGCAACAAATAAAAGATGAAATCAGACAAAAATGAGGACAAACCGAATGCAATTAGGTGAAATCGCACATTGCTGAATAGTATAGGCTGAAATTCAGCACGAATATAATTGAAAAAGAGGAAATCCGCTAAAAGGACTCACACCCCCTTAATATATAGGAGAACCCGCGTGACCATCTTAAGATTCGATATACAAAACAAAGTCTGGGTAATGCATGTGCACTACTAGTGGGATTCCTCCTCCCCCTTCCGATCACAGGCATGCCACTCCCGCCCCAAATGCGGTAATTACAAGTAAAGACCCGGGGGGGGGGGGGGCGGGGTAAATCATCCAACATGCAGGCAAGTGGCCTTCCAAGGCAATACCCATTTGAATGTTGCGAATATTTTGGACTCTGAGGATATCTAACCCCAGTGATATACCCATTCCTCCCACTCCAATATTTAACCCATTCCTCCCACTCCAATATTGACAATTGACTAAACATCGAAAATTCGGGGGTTTAACTCCGTAGAAAGTTTCCATATGATACGTGTTGTCATAAAAAACATTCACATTTTAATCTGAGTGCCACCCCACCCTAACTTTAATTTTAAGTAGCCTACAAGTTAATCAGCATATAGGGCTTAATATTTACACTCACTCAACACACATCAGGAACAATTGCAAAATGTGTCTCACGGCCCATTGAACCATTCATTAATTCATTAAACAAGATAAACAATGATAAAACCACATTAATTTTAAATAAGAAAACCAATGCCTAATAGTTTGCATGCATAGAAACAGCAGTCACAACAAGATCACTGATATTCCCTGCTATTCGCGCCCTTACAACAGCTGTACAAACAACCTGTGCCATGCATGAATTGCACGACGTATAAATACGTGCACAAAACCCGGGTTTTGTGCAAGGCCCCGTTTTTGTATGCGAAAAACTAGGGGCTTGCGCAAAACCCGGGTTTTGTGCAAGGCCCCGTTTTTGTATGCGAAAAACTAGGGGCTTGCGCAGACCCTAGTTTTGGACGCAGCACCGGGGACGGGTTAAGTTTTAAGTTTTTTTAACAGGCGCTGAGCATGGCACGAGATAGATGGGGCCGCCGCGCAATACAATATTGTACTGTCGTGTTTTGTAGTGTCCATGAAGCCAGGGTTAATGAAGTCTGAAATGGTTTAAAGATATGCCCCTCAAAATGATGATGGTATGATGGTATGCTACCTATCCCTAATTTGAAATCCTGGATAACAGGTTATGGGGGGGGGGGGGGATTTTGGTAGATTTGTCAAGATGACATGGTCTCTCTCTCTCTCTCTCTATGTCAGATGGCACCAGGTGGTGCTGCTGTGGCCTTCACAAGAGCTCGCCATTTGGTTCGGTTTGATGCACGTCGTGTTGCTTCTATCGTACTTAAGTGATCCTTTTAATGTCATCAGTCCATGATGTTATAGGGCGTCCGCTCTGCCACGACTACCTTCTACTGCACCGGGCAGAATTAATTTCTCGACACTGTTATCTCTCCTGGTAATATGACCAAAGTAGCGCAGCTTTCTGATGTTGATGTCCCTCCTTAGTGTGAGCTTTGTTCTAACCTTTTCCAATACCCAGTGATTGCTTCTCTTCTCCCTCCATGAAACTCGTGTAGGAGTCGCCTCATAGCACCACATCTCAAATGCATCAACTCGTTTCCTGTCATTTTTTGTCATTGCCCATGACTCACTTCCATATGTGGCGATGGAGAAGATGGTTGCTTTCAGGAAGCGTACCTTGAGATTCATTGATAGCCCTTTGCTCTTCCAGATAGTTGACATGTCTTGTAATGTCTTGCGAGCTATTGCCAGTCTACGTTTGATCTCCGTTGAACTGTCACTCTTGGTGTTGATAAGAGATCCTAGGTACTCGAACTGTTGTACAACATCCATCTTCTGTTTATCTAGTGAGAAGTCAGCCCCTGTGTCCTCTTCGTCCCATTACCATTATTTTTGTCTTTTAGTGTTCAGCAGAAGACCTTTCTTCTCACTTGCTTCTTTTACCCTTTGTAGAAGGTCCATGAGTTCTTTTCGGCTGCTGCATATGAGTGTGGTAACATGGTCAAAATGGCAAATTTAACACTTTTTAACCAGTAAGCCTTCGGGAAAGATCGATCTCTAAATGTTAAAGAGTGGATTTCCACTCTTTCAAGGAGTTAAACGCAGGAGAACACGTTTTTGAGTGGAAAAAACGCTAAAAGGAGTGGAAAGGGATTGTATATGACAATGTTCCACTCTATTTAGAGTGAAAAAATAACTTTCACACTCATTTTAGATTGGGAATTTTCCACCCTAAAACGGGTTGTCCTGCACTCCTTTTCGAGTGAATTTCCACTCTTTCCACTCGTTTTACATCGTTCTGAGTGACCATGAAGTGTATAGGGACAATATCAGTATCGAAAAAACCATTTCTGCTAAGTATTTTCCTTCAATTATATAGTGACACAAGTTTAATGGACATGACATTTAAACAAATTATGTTTGGTGGCTAACATTTTGGTTGTGATTATTTCACTGAGGTGCTAGTCCAAAAGACACAAGATTAACTGAATATAACATCCGTGTCTATAGGCAATAACTCGTGTTCTATACACTGAATTATTTGAGTTTTGAGATATAGGTCTACTCATTATAATGATTATAAAATTTAAGTTAAAATTATATATTTACATTGTTCATATCATGCATGTTGTTAGGGACTGGTCATTTTATGCGTAATAACGACCCGTGCATACGTGTGAAGTCTTACATTAAATATAAAATATTGAAATCCTTGTAAAAGTGAACTTTTGTATTTAAGATGATGTGATCAATGAAAATCTGAAAAATCTGTGAAATTTTGGGATTTTTTTTTTTTTTGAAAAAAAAGAAGAAAAAAGAAGAAGAAGTTTTGTTCAGATTTTTGTTTTTCTAATGCGCATCAAAAAACTAACGCGCGCGGGGGCTTTGAGACAAACAATTAATTTAATTTGGCCGTAGGGTGAACTACTCCATTTAAAATGATTGTTTGACATTAGTTTATTATGCAACAATCAATTGAAATACTTTTTTTCTGTATCTACAATAGAGTTGTAAAATACTTTGCATCAGTCTAATGAAATCGGCGCGAAAACGGGGTAACGTAATTGTACACGATGAGATCTTTTATGACTACGGTATTTTTATGGAATTTATTTAATTTTGAGATTATTATACATATGAATTTCATGTGGCAACTTAAGCGCAAACATGACTAGGCATAGCCTTTTTGATAAATTATGGTCAAAAACCATACGATTTTCATGGTTAAAAATCGTAACTTTTTAACCTCTAGGAGTACGAGATTAGACCTTGTTTTAAAATAAAGCTTTAAGCCTTTTACATTTTATGAAAATGTTTTCTTATTATTTAAATATTGAGAAACGCCGTCTATTAATTTATTACAACCACTAGTTGTCCTGTTTCACAGCGCAATCAATTGAAGATTTAAGAAAATGGTCCTTCTCTCCCTGATGCACGCAATTGTAACTCCAAACGCCCTCATCCCGAATTTTTAGACCTTGTTTAATATTAATAAGCATATGCCTATCCGTCGGCTCTGTTAAATTCATGCTGATTGGTTAATATTAACCTCCGTCATTTTGTACTGACGTTTAGATCACCAATCAGTAACCGTTTCTCATTTTGCAGAATCGGAGATTGAAAACAAATTCCCCACAAATTCGGAGATCAATTTTGTCTCACATAAAAAGATACCCAAGACCTGGGGCAGGGGGGGGGGGGGGGGGGCAACTCCCCCCCCCCCCCCCCCCCCCCCCCTCTGCCCCCGGTTGCATAATTGCGTAATTAAAATACAAAATAACTTACTCAAATTTAAGCAAAGTTTGTTATTTGTAATCTACATTTCATAAACCTTTATTGTATTAAAAAAACAGAGTCATTCTATGTTTGGTTTGGCTGTTATTATCAAATACTGACGTCATCATAAATGTCCCATCTTACCTACACGTGAAGGTAATATGGATTGTTTTGAGTACATTGTTTTGGTATGAACAGTTATTTGACATATTTATTTAAAGAGTAACTGTTTAAAAACCATGAATAATGGTCCAGTAATCAATTTAAGAGATAATAATGCACGAGCTGTCCTCATTTTGAATCAGTTTTAAAATATCTTTAAAAACAACCCATTTCAACCCAAAACACTGGCTGTCCCGTATTACCTTCTCCCAATATGGGAACCCACTAGCTCCCATTCAATGCATTATAACACCAATGTACACTGTACTAGCGAAGCACACACACAATACATGTTGGACCAACACCTGAAACATGCTTAATAATGCAAGAATTCAGGTCACGCCCCCTTTCCTTTTGTTAACCATCATATTCTATGAAAACACTATTTTTATATTAGACCAAAAATATGGGTGCATTTTTCCTTACCTTGACAGGTTGTGGTGATTTTCTGGCTTGTAATTCTTCCGATAGCTTTGATAATAGTCATGAAATTCACTAAGGGTTTGATCTATCTATAGAGGGCGCTATTTAAAGTGCTAGTAATGCAAGACGGCTGTAAATGAGATTTCAGTGATGCGGTCCCGTATTACCTTACGGTCCCGTATTACCCATACCTACCCTACGGATATCTACTGAAGATAGAAATGTAACAAGGGTGTTATCTTCTGAAGAAAGTAATGTAATATTGGGTTATATCTACGTGATGAATGCAATAATGTAGATGGTGTGGACATCCGTTGTAACGGTTTGTTTATTTGTTTGTTTGTTTGTTTATTCGCGAATTGATGCACTACTCACGTTAACCAGCACACCCAGGCCTCCCATGCAAACAAAACCTTTCAGAGATTGTTGTTATTCTCCAAAAGAACTATAATATTTTTATGATTAGTACAAAGTTCACCACATTGAAAAACTACATCACTCTCGTCTCGGCTATATAACGCTAGCCTCGTTTTCGGAGCACTAATTGCTCTGAGCATGCTCAGTTGAATAGCACGGCCCTCTTTTGACGTAAGTGCGCCAATTACGAATTACGTCTAATCCGTGATATCTTGCCCGTATTGATATTTATGATCCACAATGTTAGTTATCATCTCATTACCTGTTGGTCAAAATATTTTAGACAATGTATTAATCCAAATTTAAAAATTGAATTTGCCTAGAATCTGAATTGTTTATGCAATTCATGAGGGTAGGGGAACTTTATGTTACTTTACATTACGTTACATTACGTTGCTTTACGTTACGTTACTTTACCGTAGGTTACTTTATGTTACGTCACGTTACTTTATGTTACTTTTCGTTACGTTACTTTAAATTACGTTATTTTACGTTAGGTTACTTTACGTTACATTACTTTACTAACACACACATTTATTTCGGCGGCGGGGGGGGGGGGGGGGGGGGGGGGGGTGGGGGTGATTAAAAGAAAGCGTCACACATACCAAGACAAATTATTTTTACACTTTAACACCTTTAACATTTCCTTTGAATAATTTGTGAAAACCGTACACCCAAGCCCCATTGAAAACGGAAATCTTTGTTTGTTTAAGCTGAGGCTTTTTTCTTTAAAAGACATTTCTTGTTTGGAATTCATCCAGACAATTCAGGAAAATTGGTGTTGGAACACAGTCCATTTCTCCGCTAATATCCCACATTTAGAGACCGTTTTCAAATGCTGAATTTGCAACAAACTTGTATGGAGAGCTTGAGCGATCGACTAACTGATATACCCCCACCCCACCAATCAATGTTGAGGGTCCCAAGTCCCAACGACCGTGGGGATGAACGACATTGAATGGGTGGGAGACTGGGGGTTGATTTCAACGAAGTCCTCAAACTGTTCCGCAGGCGCGTAGCCAGCATTGTCATTCCGGGGGGGGGGGGGGGGGGGGGGGGGCAAGCATCAATATCGTCCCTATTTTTTTTTTATGTCCCTAAAAAAATTTCGTAAAAGGTTGCCCCAATTTTTTTTCTAGTCACTTACCTCGTGAATTTCACGTAAGTCAAAAAAAATCGCACAGTACCAATTTCTCGTCCCCATTTTTTAGCTTCTCCGTCCCCATTTTAGCAAAAAATTTCGCACAGTTCAAAAATAATCGCACAGTCCAAAAAAAAATCGCACAGTCAAAATGTACTACATGAACAATTTCTCGTCCCCATTTGTCTTCTCTTTCCCTTCTCCTTCCCCTTTCCCTTCTCTTTCTCCCTCTCCTTCCCCCTTCTTGCTCTCTTTTCTCCCCTTCTTCTCGTCCCCATTTTTCCGCTTCGCCGTCCCCATTTTAGGTGTCCGGGGGGGGGGGGGGGCATCGCCCCCCGGCCCTCCCCACTGGCTACGCTACTGCTGTTCCGACAGTTATTTCCGAGATTGAGAAAAATTATGATTGAATCATTTCGGTTTTTTTCTCAACACGTCAACCCGAAGCCATGTTTGATGTTCGTAATAATATAATAATGAGGGCATCAATGATGCAGAACCGCGATAATTTTGCAGGTATCATGTGAAAGGGAGCATAAGCATATATCTACAATAATAACTCATGATAGAGCTGGCCATGATGTAATTGGAATATTGGATTTTGATCTTAGTTTAGTTTCAATTGGACTTCCCATTTTAGCAAAAACGAAATACTATCTACAGATCTCTTCACCAAGCCTACAGATACGCACCAGTATCTCCATGCTTCAAGCTGACACCCTTGCCATTGAACAGTTTTATATGTTGGGTTTCAAACATGTAAAATAGTAAATTTACTACACATTTTGTTTTGGTTGGCAAATTTGGCCACCAAATCGGTGGGCAAATTTGTCCACCTTCCAGGACTACCTGACTGCTAGTTTAGTGCTATTGTAGTGATACCTACCGAACTTCTCAACGTTGATCTCCTACTCCTAGTGGGTTTTTTTACTGGCGGAATAGGCCTAGGATACCTTGTTCTTCGTCCGACGAAGAAGTTGAACCACTCATGGTTGTTCCCGCCATAACGAGAAGTTTAACTTAAACGAGAGCACCACACCAAATCAATGCGCAATTCGTGTAATCCTGTAGTAGTTCCGAAAAAGCACGAAGACTAGGCTTGTAAATGTGAGGTTTTCGGGCAATTTGTTTCTCCGGGGATGGTATGTTTTTATTTAAATGAACGAGTGGGACCTATCCGTTGCACCTACAATGATAAAATACGATATTTTTAATTTATCGACCTAAATAGTGCCCAGGGCGTAAGCACCTGCCTAAATGGTGAACAGGCATGCCAGAAAACGTGAAAAAGTGAGGGCGCTGTGTGCAGGTCCGTAGCGGAAAATTTAGCTTAATAACCCCTCATGAAACAAGGCTTAAATTAAAGTTGAGATGTTACTGAAAATGGTCATAGGTGACAAGTATGCAATAAATGTAACCGGAGGGTAGAAAAGGTGTCTTGAAATATGGCACTTTTACACGTATTTCAATGAGAAAGATATTTGGTGTGGTGCGCCCTTAATACAAGGACGCGATGCTGGACTGTGCTAGCCTTGCAGGGAGTTATCCCCAGACAAAACCCCAATTCTCTTGACCTTATAAGTTATAGTTTGTCGCAACTGGTCTAGGTGGCGCTTCTAGCATTGCCAAAGTAATCAGGGAAGTAATCAGAGGATGTTAGACATGTGTCCGGGGGGCTGGGGCAGTCTGCCCCCCCCCCCCTGGCTACGCTACTGGGCGCATACAGGATTGTCGCACACCGGGGTGCTGTGAAAAGACGGACCCCAAAAATGCTATTGATCACTAGCCCTTTTCTTGTTCTATAGCCCCAATATTGCCTTTCTTTTCCGTTTCCTTTTCTTCTCTTATCTTTCTTTTTTTGTCTCCTTTCCTTTTCCTCCTTTCCTTTTTCTTTCTCCCCCTTTTTTTCCCCTTCTTCATACCCCGCAGCACCCCCACCCCTGGATCCGCCCCTGCTAAGTAGGCCTATGATTTGTTGTACTAGGCGTGATCACGAACTACCTTGATGCAAAAATGGAATCCAAGGGCGTTAAATTGATAACAGGTGATGGGTGATCGACAGGATGATCGGTTTACCCTTTCTAGGCAAAAAGGCAGGAGATAATTTAAATCTTTGGAATATTGTAGAATAATAGAACCCGGGATTTTTAAAAAAAGAAAGAGATGTAGTCACCTCAGCGGAGAATCACTGCTGCTTGTTCATTATGATCAGATTATCGAGTAATTAGGATCAGATCGAATAAAAAAATAAATGAATAAATACCTCTTGCACTAGGCTAACTTAAACTTACCGTATCTTACTATAAATCTGGAAACGGTGTGTGTTTGTTTGTGTGTGTATGTATGTATTTGTGTGTTTGTTATCCTTATTTCTCCGTTAGTTGTGATCAAAGTGGCGCCTAATTCGCATGAAAGATAGAGGAAATAACGGGAAGGGTGTTAAAGTTTATTTCAGTGAAATTGGTTAACAATTGGCTCCAGAAACAGAAAAAAACCGCTCAGATTTGGCTCATAAATGCCACTAGAATTGAACAACATTGTGCGTTGCGCGTACTACCGCGTAATCATACCGTGGTAACACGTCGCGTGCATGTTTGCGCAAGGGCCCACTGCCGCGCGCGGCACACGCACTCCTACACATGGCGCAGAAGCCACACACGGGTCACGGGATACTGGTTGTAGGCCAGTACAGTGTGTTGGTGGGTATTTTGTGTCATGTTGGGGAGGGGGGGGGGGGGGGGGGGGGGGGGGTGTAAAACCACGGGAAATGATTTAGGATAGGCCTAGGGTTATAATGGATACGTTTTGCGGTGGTTAATGAAACAACCTGATTTCTTTACTTTAAGTTGGCATGCCAAACAATCTAAGGGACCGAGGGTTAATGAAGTAGCCACGGGAAATGGTTTAGGGAGGGTTGTGATTATAAATCAAACTGGTTTGGGTGTGTGCATGGGGCCGGGGGCGGGGGGGGGGGGGGGGACTGTAAAACTACGGGAAATGTTTTAGGATAGGGTTAAGAGTTAATGAAGTAGCCGCGGGAAATGGTTAGGAGGGTTATGATTATAAATCCACCTGGTTGGTGTAGTTGCAGTGGGGGGGGGGGGGGGGGGGGGGGGGGCGATTGTAGAGGGTTTATGTGGTTTTAAAAGTACCGAAGGTTAACTTGATGCGGTTTGAGAGGTAGGGGTTAATAAAGTAACCACGGTAAATGGTTTAGGAGGGACATGGTTATAAATCAACCTGATTGGGTGGGGGTGTATGGGGTTTATAATGCCTTTAAAAGGGATATGGTTTTAAATCAACCTGGTGTGGGGTGTTGTAGGGGGTTTATGTGGTTTCAGAGGTAGGTAATGTGGCATAACCATCTAGCGGGGACCCGAGCGTAGCGAGGGTACGCCGCTAGTCTTACTATAAATCTGGAAACGGTGTGTGTTGTTTGTGTGTGTGTTTGTTATCCTTATTTCTCCGTTGCTTTTAATCGAAGTGGCGCCTAATTTGCACGAAAGGTAGAGGAAATGACGGGAAGGGTGTTAAAGTTTATTCCACTGAAATTGGTTATCAATTGGCTCCAAAAACAGCAAAAAACCTCTCAGATTTGGCTCATAAATGCCACTAGAATTGAACAACATTGTGCGTTGCGCGTACTACACAGCGTAGTCTTACCGTGGTAACGCGTCGCGTGCATCGCACGGCGCAGAAGCCAAACGGGATATGGTCACAGGCCTGTGTACAGCCTGTCATGTTGGGGGAGGGGGGGGGGGATATGGTCACAGGCCTGTGTACAGCCTGTCATGTTGGGGGAGGGGGGGGGGGGGGGGGAGGGGGCGGTGTAAAACCACGGGAAATGGTTTAAGGATAGGCCTAGGGTTATAATGGTACAATTAGCGTTTTGCGGGGGTTAATGAAGCAACCTGATTTCTTTACTTTAACAACAATCTAAGGGATTATAAATCAAACTGGTTTGGGTGTGTGCATGGGAGGGGGGAAAACCACGGGAAATGTTTTAGGATAGGGTTAAGAGTTAATGAAGTAGCCGCGGGAAATGGTTGGTTGGTGTAGTTGCAGTGGGGGTGGGGGGGGGGGGGCGATTGTAGGGGGTTTATGTGGTTTTAAATGTACCGAGGGTTAACTTGATGCGGTTTGAGAGGTTTATATAGGGGTTAATAAAGTAGTTAGGGTAAATGGTTTAGGAGGGATATGGTTATAAATCAACCTGATTGGGGGTGGGGGTTGCGGGTTTATAATGCCGTTAGGAGGGATATGGTTATAAATCAACCTGGTTTGGGGTGTTGTAGGGGGTTTATGTGGTTTCAGAGGTAGGTAATATGGCATAACCATCTAGCGGATGAAGTAGCCGCGGGAAATGGTTAGGAGTGTTATGATTATAAATCCACCTGGTTGGTGTAGTTGCAGTGGGGGGGGGGGGGGGGGGGGGGGGGGCGGTTGTATGGGGTGTATGTGGTTTTAAAAGTACCGAGGGTTAACTTTATGCTGTTTGAGAGGTATACAGGGTTAATAAAGTAGCCACGGTAAATGGTTTAGGAGGGACATGGTTATATATCGACCTGATTCTGATTCTGATTGGGGGGGGGGGGGGGGGGTTATAGGGGGTTTATAATGCCTTTAGAAGGGATATGGTTATAAATCAACCTGGTTTAGGGGGTGTTGTAGGGGGTTTATGTGGTTTCAGAGGTAGTTAATGTGAACCATCTAGCGGGGACCCGAGCGTAGCGAGGGTACGCCGCTAGTCTTACTATAAATCTGGAAACGGTGTGTGTTTGTGTGGGTGTGTGTGTGTGTGTTTATTTGTTATCCTTATTTCTCCGTTAGTTGTGATCAAAGTGGCGCCTAATTTGCATGAAAGATAGAGGAAATAACGGGAAGGGTGTTAAAGTTTATTTCACTGAAATTGGTTAACAATTAGCTCCAAAAACAGCACAAAACCTCTCAGATTTGGCTGATAAATGCCACTAGAATTGAACAACATTGTGCGTTGCGCGTACTACTACAGCGTAATCTTACCGTGGTAACGCGTCGCGTGCATGTTTGCGCAAGGGCTCACTGCCGCGGCACACGCACTCCCACACATGGCGCAGAAGCCACACGGGAAATGGTTAGGCCTGTTGGTAGGGTAGTTGGTGTCATGTTGGAGGATTGGGGGAGGGGGTGGGGTAAAACCACGGGAAATGGTTTAGGATAGGCCTACATGTAGGGTTATAATGGTACAATTAGCGTTTTGCGGGGGCTAATGAAGCAACCTGATTTCTTTACTTTAACAACAATCTAAGGGATTATAAATCAAACTGGTCTGGGTGTGTGCATGGGAGGGGGGTAACACCACGGGAAATGTTTTAGGATAGGGTTAAGAGTTAATGAAGTAGCCGCGGGAAATGGTTGGTTGGTGTAGTTGCAGTGGGGGTGGGGGCGATTGTACGGGGTTTATGTGGTTTTAAATGTACCGAGGGTTAACTTGATGCGGGCTGAGAGGTTTTATATAGGGGTTAATAAAGTAGCTAAGGTAAATGGTTTAGGAGGGATATGGTTATAAATCAACCTGATTGGGGGTGGGGTTGCGGGTTTATAATGCCGTTAGGGATATGGTTATAAATTAACCTGGTTTGGGGGTGTTGTAGGGGGTTTATGTGGTTTCAGAGGTAGGTAATATGGCATAACCATCTAGCGGATGAAGTAGCCGCGGAAAATGGTTAGGAGGGTTATGATTATAAATCCACCTGGTTGGTGTAGTTGCAGTGGGGGGGGGGGGGGGGGGGGGCGGTTGTATGGTGTTTATGTGGTTTTAAAAGTACCGAGGGTTAACTTGATGCTGTTTGAGAGGTATACAGGGTTAATAAAGTAGCCACGGTAAATGGTTTAGGAGGGACATGGTTATAAATCAACCTGATTGGGGGGGGGGGGGGGGGGGGGGGGGGCGCCCGGGGCGGTTGTAGGGGACTTATAATGCCTTTAGAAGGGATATGGTTATAAATCAACCTGGTTTGGGGGTGTTGTAGGCCTAGGGGGTGCATGTGGTTTCAGAGGTAGGAAACGTGGCATAACCATCTAGCAGGGACCCGAGCGTAGCGAGGGTACGCCGCTACTTTTACTAATTCGTCGATATCGAAAATGAAATGCTGCACAGTTGTGTCTACATGCCAAACAGCTCTTAACCAGCGAAATAATTACAGTTTTCATCGTATTTAGATAAATGATGAGGGTTTTAGGATAGATCCTTGAGAAGAAGGATCTATGGTTTTAGCAGCTCAGTATTATTCTTAAATCGATTTTCAGTATCTTCAGTAGATAACCGTACACAGAAAACTTTAAATGGGTCATCGGTACTCACGTAAGTAAGTATCCACCTAGTTACACCCTTGGCAAATACAGTAGGTCAAATGACACACATATAATAGGTCAAAATAATCTACAAAGTAGGTCACAACAACACATGTATATGGATCATATATGACACGTTATTCAAATTTAACGAGTTTCTGCACATGACTAGTACTATCACCATCTTGGGTCACATGACTCGCCTCAAATCCAAATGAGTCACTTCAGCTCACTCATATGAGTCAGATTGACATGGCTAAGCAGGTCAAACTGACCCATTTTCATAGGTCTTTGTTTTCATCCATGTAGTTACACACATTGGAAATCATATGAGTCATACTGACACACCAATGATGAAATGAGTCAAACTGACACACCAAAAATTACATGACTGAAACACAATTTTAATTTCAACAAACTGCAAAGTGGGTCTTCAGAAATATTAATATAAGGGTCCCATGTATCTGGTTTGTGAACAATCACTTAGTGAGTGACGTCTCGAATTAATCATGTTAATAAAAATGGATATCCTTACGAAATCTACTTTCCATGGTGTTAAATTTTAAAGAAGCCGATGCACACCCCAGCCAACATCGACCGTGGGCCCACAGTAGGCCCTCATGGGACCCTAATATTTTGTCTACTTTGGCCCGTATGTAATAATTGTATCAAAAGTGTATCAAAAGTGTATCAAAACCAGATTTGATATAGTTTTGATATATCAAAAGTATATCAAAACATATTTGATATGATTTTGATAGTATCAAATCTATATCAAAAGTATATCAAATCTGCACCAGGCATTTGATATGAATTTGATAGTATCAAATCTATATCAAAAGTATATCAAATTGGACTTAGTTAAAATACAAAAAGTCAACTATATCAAAAGTATATCAAAAGTATATCAAATTGGACTTAGTGAAAATTCAACTGTCTTTGGTAAAGTCAACTATATCAAAAGTATATCAAAAGTATATCAAATTGGACTTAGTTAAAATTCAACTGTCTTTGTAAAAGCCAACTATATCAAAAGTATATCAAAATATATCAAATTGGACTTAGTTAAAATTCAACTGTTTTTGTTGAAGTCAACTATATCAAAACTATATCAAATTGGACTTGTTAAAATTCGACTGTCTTTATTAAAGTCAACTATATATCAAAAGTATATCAAATTGGACTTAGTTAAAATTCAACTGTCTTTATTAAAGTCAAATATATCAAAACTATATCAAATTGAACTGTCTGGACTTAAAAGTTGTAAATATCAATTACTATAATATACAAAATGCATACTATATACCAACACGTATCAAGTTGGCTACTACATGGGTGAAATTGGAGTGTAAGAGAGCTTTCTTATCATATTTACGTCTTATGCCATTGTGGTCTTAAATGATGCAAGCATGCTTTACATCATTTAATTAAGTATTAATTAAGCTAATACTGTAACTTATTTTCAAATAAGATTAACAAAGTAGGATAAACCATTCAGTCATAAATTAAGTTTTTGTTTAAGTTTCAAAAGTTTACTTCAAGGATAATTATTTATACTATAATGATAGTTTTAACATGCCCAGTTGCTCACTATTGTAGGTTGCCCGGTAGATTGAGATAAGATAATGTTATAAATGGAGTGGATTGATACAACGGCAATTACATATAGGCCTACACATGTCTGTAATGTAAATGACAGTTTGAACACCTTGTAAATTCAATAATCGTGCGTAGTTTGAACACCCTGTATATTAAATTATCGTGCAAAACAATGCTTTAAATAGTTGTTACAGTGATGGTTTACCTTCATGTCATCACTCAAACTTGTATTACCTTTAGGGTATTAAATACAATATATTTCATCATTTGTTTTTTTTAGTAATTGTTACAGTATTTTATATTGTTATATTTTGCAACCGCCCTGTATATTTCCTAACAAGCTGGCCAATTAATATTGTATATGGCTGGATGGGTAATTTATTCAAATACAACAACACACATCCTTTATTTAGGCAGTGGAAGAAAAACAGTATAATATCATCATTTTGTATATGTATAAGATTTTAATTGTTACACCCTGTATGATGTTAAGGTCACCTTGTATATATTTATTTCCAATTACCATATTTACAATCCTTCTTAGGTTATACGCTTTCCATGTACATTATGTGGTTCTATACCCTTTATTTTGTATGTAAACATTTTGATATAATTCTCCTGAAACTGCAAAAAGGGGTATACTGTATTCATGAAATAGACCCATGTATTTGTAACAGAAATGTAGCTCACTTCCACTATCTGTGTGTAGCCAAGGTTATATATAATTAGAAAGAGCAGATAACTTTCACAATTCAATTATTTTGAGCACATTTTCCATCTGTAGCATCAGAAAGACACATTCTGTAGCTTTATTTACATATGTAGCCCAAAATCCTAAATTGGGCTACTTTTGGGCGATTTTTTTGGAAACTGATCCAGAATCAGATAAACAAAATGGACGACAGCAGTTGGGATTTTTAAATTGTCAACTGACTGTTGATCTGTTGTGAGAATTTAAAGCAATTGAAATGAAAAGGTTGACAGGGAATCCAGTATACATCTAGAGGGATAGCACTGCAACTGCTGAAAGTTACAGGACAGAAATTAAAGCTACAGAGAATTGATTGTTAGATCGAAAAATGGAATATTGTCCAGATGGCCAGTGGATGCAGAATTCGACATACTTTTAATAAATGGTAAGGATGTGTGTTTAACATTTGCATTTTACATTATTGGAGATTAGAACAATTATCAACATTACTATTTGGTCGCATATCGTGACAAGCAAGCCTCCAACGTCAAGTGGTACAATTTATATGGTCCAAAATGACAAAAAAGGTACCGGTATTTCTTGATATACGCTGTAGATATTGTCACCTCTAATCAATATCAATTTTGGGTTAAAAACCCCTCTCGTGGAGGAGGCAAAAATCCGCTAATTAAAGGTCTATTATTATAGTAAACTATAATAGTGGCGATGTAACTAAAACTAGGATTTTCAATACGTTTTTCCTGCTGTACTATTAAATAAAAGAAACACATTGCGATTTTAGTGGTTGGTTTGGTTGTATCAAATTGATACATTCAGACTACAGTCATAAAAAAGTAACTATACATTGGGACCCCATAACCAGAAATAAAAATCATTGCCATTAATCTGCAAGTATTGCGCAGGGGGAGTTATCTGTAAATTTGACAATTTATATCACATTCATATAAAACGTCATAAAAGGCAGATTCGTCGATATTGGTTCCAACGTTCATCCGTCAGACAAACAAATGCTCTAATTTTTCTCTCGACCAAACCAATGTGCACAATAAAAGAGCTCCGTACATGTATGATGTATTCAAATAACAAAACAAGCACAAAAGGATTAATACCAAAAACAATCCACATAAATGTGCATATTCTGTGAAATGTTTTTCTACATCGGAACACAAAACAAGTCATTCAGAAAGGATTCACACCAAAGAGGAAACCACACCAATGTGCATATTGTGATGAATGTTTCACAAATGCGAGTACCAAAACAAGACATGAAAGAATTCATACCAAAGAGAAACCACACCAATGTGCATATTGTGACGAATGTTTCAAAAATGCAAGTACCAAAACAAGACATGAAAGAATTCATACCAAAGAGAAACCATACCAATGTGCATATTGTTACGAATGTTTCAAAAATGCAAGTACCAAAACAAGACATGAAAGAATTCATACCAAAGAGAAACCATACCAATGTGCATATTGTGACGAATGTTTCAAAAATGCAAGTACCAAAAACAAGACATGAAAAGGATTCACACCAAAGAGTAACCATACCAATGTGCATATATTGCAACAGGTGTTTCACACAGGCAGGTACCAAAACAAGACAAGTACTGGTACTGGGCTTCTAACTCTAAAACATATATCCTACCTCCAAATATTAAATTATGAAGTTGTTATTTATATCTTTAATATGAGATATTGCACACTTGGATTGGGTGATTATTGAGGAAGGGACACTAAATAAATGTAAGGTGAAGTCCGATTTTTATTTTCGCATTTTACTTTTCTGCACGCGGACACGGGTACAGAAGCGATTACCAGGATTGCAATTGGGGATGCAATGCATGCGCAGGTTGGATGGTCGGTCGTGTTATTCCGATGGATCAATACGCCACACACACGCTACCTGTCATACTCTCCCCTGTGTTGAAAAGAAAAATGTGAAAATGAAATTGTGACTTTACCTTACATTTGGGATTGTCCCTTCTTCAATATTCAACCAATCCTAGCGTGCAATATCTCATATTAAAGGCATATTATGTGATCTTTTCCAGAGAGCGCCCTCTATTCATTATATTTTTAGAAAGTAGATTTTCTTGCAGATTTACATTTCTGATCATAAATCATACATACATTCCAAGTTACAGAGCGATACGATTCCTAATTACCTCAAAATCATGGTTTTAGAGTGAATTTAGTGTGAAAATATAAACTGTCGGAATTATCCGACAGTTTATTTTCACTCTAAAATCATGATTTTGAAGTAATTAAGAATCGTATCGCCCTGTAACTTGGAATGTATGTACGATTTATGATCAGAAGTGTAAATCTGCAAGAAAATCTTCTTTTAATTTTTTTTTTCGATGTTGAGGGCGTTCCCTGGAAAGATCACATAATATACCTTTAAAGAAGATACATTTCTCAACGACTTTATAATTTAATATTTTTAGGTAGGATATACATTTTAGAGGTAAACGCCCATTTATTACCTGTATTGAGTGTATAACAACTTTTTGATGACTGTATATTGTAAGCGTACCAATGCACAAATTGAGTAGTGAAACTTTATCAATTATTAATTATTAATTAATCATAAAAGCCATTTAATTACCATGACGTATGGTCAATAGGTAGCAATTGACCCTAGCAATAGTTTTAGGTGAAAAACAGTATCATGATTGCAAATGGGAACTGACGGACTAGTTGGCACCCTGTATCCATGGCCATAGCTTATGTAAATGCAGTATTCTGATTTTAATGTGTTTTTATTTTCATTTTATATCTTCTTAATTTCTCACAGATGATGTACGTAACAGAGACTGCTGGAGGATGGATGAAGCAACATTAGAGATTATAGTGTTTATTATCTGATATTACACTGATGATGGTTTCAATCAAGTAGACCATGGTTTGGTTTGGTCTCTTCAATGCAAGAACATGCCAAAAGCTTTTTTTAAAGAAAATCCAAGATGAACAAAATTACTTATAGTAGAATCACCACAAAACCACGATATCATATGCGACGTTTAATAGCATAGCTTGCTGATATAATTGATCTACCAATCAACGGACGCTGCTGAGGTACTATACATGTATATTTAACATTTTCCAGCGACTCTCATTGACGCTATCATCGCTATAATAATTTGAGTTAGTCACGTAACACGAAGCATTCTAAAAAGGGAATAGTGAAACTATTGTTTAGATTTATGTTTGAAGGGAACAACACTTCTCTTGAGAGCTCATATAGGCTTTATAAATTCGTCGTCACAGCAGTAACCACACAATTGGTTTTTATAATATTGCCAATCGGCGCTGAAAGTAGATGCATTTTCAGCGAGTTGGGTATTTTTATAAAAGAGCTTGCATTGGGTGTCGCCATGTCGGACTTGGATACTTCTAGTGATGTTGGATGTACAACTTGGACGCCATTGAACCATCAAGCAGCCGTGGAGGTGTTATCTGTGTGATGCGGGTAGCTCGCGCATGTTTAACTACAGCAGTGATACAGAGTGTATTGCATTTTCTTTTAACTCCTAACAATTCCGAGGCGGACGCAGGCAGAGTGACCGTGGAACGTCGTGCAATGTATGTATGATCAACTATTATTGTGCCAGAACACAAGAACACTGGTCAAATTACGCCATTGGACATTGGTCGTCTTGACGTGTATGAGAGCAGCACAACTGCCGGCACGCGATACTTCGTTTGAGGTGCCAATAAACAATTCGGGAGGCGAATGACACCGTTACAAGATTGTGCACAAATCTTCTTCTTTTTTGCGTTAAGAACAATTATTTATAACTGAACTTTACCAATGATCAACTGAAGAAGTTGTTTTGGAAATAAATAAGCGTTATAAATATAATAACTGGGTCCTTTGCATTATAATCTTAGCGTCTACTGAGTACACAAAATGGGGGTGACAATTTTTGGTGATACGATAGTGATACGAGTATGTTTGGGAACCCGTGTTATAAAATTTGCCAATTCTGCTGATGCCAAAGTGTAATTTATAGTGTATTTTAGCATATTGTGTCTCTATTTACAAAGTGCTTTAAAGATATGCCGAAGAATAGAATTTGATGAAACAATAATATAACATGCTGTATGAAATTCTCAGATTGTATCAAATTGTATACAATTTTGACTATATCAAATTGTATCAAATTATATATCAAAATAATTTGATATGATTTGATATATATCAAAATGTCCCAATTCATACCCTATTTAATACAATACTGTTATTTGATACACTTTTGATAGTATCAAATCGTATCAAATTTTGGCTATATCAAATTGTATCAAATCGTATCAAATTGTATCAAATCATATCAAATTGTATCAAATCCTGGGATCATATCAAATTTGATTTGATATGATTTGATATGATTTGATAGTATCAAATTGTCCCAATTCATACCCTATTTGATATGATTTGATACAGTAGTATTTGATACGATTTGATACACTTTTGATAGTATCAAATCATATCAAATTTCGGGCAGGGGGGAACAACCGGGAGCGCGAGTAGTCTTGAAAATGATATGGAGAGGAAATTCGGGAATTCTTCGGACGAAGAGGACGAGGAACGAACGTCTAACTTTATTCCGCCAGAAAAAAAATACAGTCGGAGACAAACGTTGAGAATGAGAGAAGCAACCAGCAGTAGCAGTGATGATGGTAATAATATTGGAATTGAGCCTGAGGTAGGTAATAATAATGCCAAAGGGGTATAGATCGCAAAAAGGGTACCTGGCTGCTGAAAATTAGTAACTCCCATAATACAGCACGGTCGATATCTCAAAAATATAAATAGATATGACACCTTGGAAATCATATTTAGATATTATGGTATGCCAATGTAATTAATGTTTATATTCTGTAACTGATAACAGCAGACAAAACAATCCATGTGTGGTTTTCAAGGTTTGGTATATTCTGGGGCAGACCTGAGGAACCAGATATTAATTTGGATCCACTTGAGGTTGCAGATGTTGAAACGGATACAAGTTTCGTTTAAGTGGACTATACCTGAGGAACCAGATACTAATTTGGATCCACTTGAGGTTGCAGATGTTGAAACGGATACAAGTTTCGTTTAAGTGGACTATGGAGTACCTAGTCTAGATGGCTTCAGGACAGTTTTTCATGACCCTTTTAGTTCAAATACTCCAAATTTTACGCACTCCGCACGCATTTTTTCTAGATGTTTTGATATTATAATGGCCCTCAAACCACTACAAATTCGCTATATACTAAATATTATGTAGGGGACGTTAAAAGGTCATACTGTACCTTTTTAGTGTTAAAATCACAATTTTTGCGCGCTTTGCGCGTATAAGGTTCAACTTTTATATATTTAAGATCAACAAGATGGCTTCAGGTTTTTTTGGGCCCCACCATCAAAACAGTCTTGGATACGCCATTGCAGTACGCGTGATACATAACGCGAACCATATTTGCATAGAGGGCGTTTTTCAATAAATAGCGATGATATTGTTTTAATCAAGTTTTGCCGTGTTTTGTTAGTAGAAACAACAATTATTGCAATTTTTAATGTTCATCTTGAATTCTGAAGTAAATTTTTAACCATTTAAAATTTTCAACACTACTTAATGTCCCTTTAATTTATGCTACTAGGCCTATTACTATATCACTTTAACAGTATTACACAATACTGTAAAACAGGCATTCTCAAATGGTGGCGCGCGCGCCACTTGTGGCGCATCAAGGCATCATAAGTGGCGCGAGAGTGGTTAAAATTTGTTTTAAAAAGATAAATCATATCATGATATAACCAAATTCCATAGGCATATGACAGTCAGATGTATAAATACAGCAATTTTTCTCGCGCTATGCGCGTATGTGCCCTCAAAACAGAAATATTAGTTAATCTGCTGCCTACATATGTTAAAATATTTTGAAATTAATGTTTTCATCTATAAACATCAACGATGCTCTAATTGAACCAGCTTCTAATGCCCGCAATCTTGGTATTATTCTTCAAAATGATCTCATGATGGATGTCCATATCAATAATATTTGTCGTGCGGCCTCTCATGCTCTTTACAAGATAGGTCAAATTCGTCGATACCTTGACCAGCCAACAACTGAAAGACTAATCCATGCTTTTGTGACATGTCGACTTGATAATTGTAACAGTCTGCTATTTGCTCTTCCTGAAACGCAGATCTCAAAACTTCAACGCATACAAAATTCAGCTGCTCGACTTGTTACTCTCTCAAAGATTCGCTGTCACATTTCCCCTGTCCTTCGTGACTTACACTGGTTACCAATCAAATCACGCATTATGTTCAAGATTCTTCTATTAACTTTTAAATGTTCTCGTGGACTAGCACCTATGTACCTCCAAGATCTCATACAACACTACAAGCCCACACGTAATCTCCGTTCTCGCTCACAATATCTTCTTGCTCATGTTTCTTCACCTTCGACATCATATGGACGCCGTTCTTTTCAAGATGCTTCTGCTGAACTTTGGAATCAATTACCATATCATGTTAAATCAGCCAAAACTCTTGAACAGTTCAAATCATCGCTAAAAACTTACCTATTTTATGTTAATGCATGATTTTCCTTTTTGTCATGTCTTTTGTTACTACTACATGTATAGTTTTGTATATTTGCGTTTCTGTTTTATTTGTTATAGCGCATAGGGACTTAATTGTGTTATGCGCTCAATAAGCATGGTTTTATTATTATTATTATTATTATAAAGGGAATTTTGCCATTGTAAATTATAAAACAAGGTCTTCTAAAAAACTGGGTGGACAAGTGTTTTTAGTGTCAAAAGGATGAGAAGACTTGGAATGGATCTGTTGAATTTTGTGGAAGTCGGCAAGAGGATCAGTAGTGTGTTGTTTCTGGAAGGAAATCACCGAGACGTTATGTGAGCGATATGTGGTGAAGTTTATGGAGAAAAAAAAAATTAAAAGAAAAAATATCATAATTTATAATTTAATTTAAATTCCAATGTTTATTAATTACGAGAAAAACGTAATTTATGACAGATTCAAAAATGCAACAAAAATAACTTGGATTTCCCGGGGCGTCAGGATAATTATTAATAGTCAATCGTTCTGTAAAAATAAATCACGAACATCACAACACAACAGCCGAATCAAAAAAAGGAAATCGTGATATTCATCAAACAAAAAAATTTAAAAAACAAAAATAACATTAAATTAAGTGCTCAATCGTACCCCCAAAAAAAGTCTCGTTAATAAAACAAACTATTGATATTGTAATTAATTAATATAATGGAACATCAAAAAGTACCAATGTATTATACAAAAAAAAAAGTGGTTCCACGCGGATTTGACCCGGGGTTCTCCGCGTGACAGGTAGCGATATCAACCACTACACTACTCATTCTCATTACTTTCAATGGAGTTACAATGAATATACATAATTCAGACTCTCACTCAATAAACTAAATCGAAAATTAAATGTGACATTTATTTATTATTTAAAGCTACATTGTCGATTAGAACACCATTTTATTTACGGTAATAGACACATTTAATATAATATAAAATAAAAATTTTAATTTCGCACTGAATAACTGAATTTGGAGATATTTTCGGTTTTATTACGACACAACTGGTCTCACTCAGGTTCAAATTAAAAGTGACATTTATTTATTATTTAAAGCTACATTGTCGATTAGAACACCATTTTATTTACGGTAATAGACACATTTAATATAATATAAAATAAAAATATTAATTTCGCACTGAATAACTGAATTTGGAGATATTTTCGGTTTTATTACGACCCAACTGGTCTCTATGGTGGCCAAGTTAACTTGTCCACCAAAAATATGACCAAGTGGAGCTTCAACAAGTTGGTTACTAAAATGTGGCGCATCAGTAAATCTAGTTGAGAAAGCCTGCTGTAAAACAACAGAAACTTCAAATTACTTATTTTTTCGCTAGCAATTAATTTCGATAATTTTGCTAGAAGATCCAACTCGCCAAATGAAATTGCCGCCAATATATTATTTATAATGGTAATATATAGGAAAGATGATAAAAATGAATGAAGTTAAATTGACGCAAAAAGTTGACTAAATGATAATTTGCTAAATAAGTTGCCGTGAAATTAAGTTGTTTTACAGAAGTTGCTCTGGCCATGCTGACCAATGACCATGAATGCTCTGACTCACCACGCTCACTATGCCCAAGATGATGTCTTAGTCTCCATAGAAATCTTAATCTTTTGGTTAATATGTAGGACAATTCTTGTTTACTGTGTTGCCTCATCCCAGATTGAATTGTGTTCTAGGTTATGAAAAATTGGTGCAATTCTCAATCCGCACCAGCTCATTACGAGCTGTAGGCCTACCTTTAGGTCGCACAGTGGCCTATGTAAAATCTCTGTGGTACATGCACATCAGTTTTGTGTGTGAGAGATGCCTATACTGCATGCACGTTGGAGCGAAAGTTGTTTCTGCTCCATTTCTAAGTTGCCAGTTTAATTTTTACTACGCACTGGACCAAAAATGATACAATTCCTACAATACATATATGGTTAAGACTTATAAATATTTATTATTTAGTGGGATTTGCAGGGTTTAATTCCATTCAAAGTACATCAGATGATAATATACTATTTGATCACATAATTTTTTGAAAATCTAGAAATTTAGGGTGGTGCTGAGCACCCCCACTATAACCATATCACGATACAAGCACGTGACCAGGGGTCTTGCCGCAATGATTCTTTCGTGACCGCCATCGTCTCTTCATTATTATTTTTTTTAATGAGAAGCGTCCTCATTCGAGACTGAGACGAGAGAATTCTTTCTCGTTCTCCGGCGACAAAGTGGTCACGAATCGCGACAGAGCGGTCGCGGATTACATCAGGCGAGGCCACTGTTAACTTAGTCTTTGTAAAAGACACCTCGCAAAATTACCTGTCTTTAAGAAAATCCTTCTGCAAGAAGTACAATTGATGTGACTTCAATTCAGTCCTCTTTTGTTTTTCTTAAAGACTTATTACTTGATTGTGTGAACCTCTTGTCACAGTATGAACATGGGTATGGTTTCTATTTGGTATGAATCCTTTCATGGCTAGTCTGTTCACTCGAACAAGAAAAGCTCTTGTCACAGTATGAACATCGGTATTGTTTGTTTGTGGTATGATTCCTTTCATGGCCGGTTTTATTGCTTGAACTAGAGAAACTCTTGTCGCAGTATGCACATTGGTATGGCTTCTCTTTGGTATGAGTCCTTTCATGGCTGGTCTTATTACCTGAACAAGAGAAACTCTGTTCACAGTATGAACATTTGTATGGTTTCTCTTTGGTATGAGTCCTTTCATGCCTGGTCTTATTATTCAATTGAGAGAAACTCTTGTCGCAATATGAACATTGGTATGGTTTCTCTTTGCTATGAGTCCTTTCATGGGTGGTCTTATTACATAAATTAGAGAAACTCTTGTCACAGTATGCACATTGGTGTGGTTTCTCTTCGGTATGAGTCCTTTCATGACTAGTCTTATGACATGATCTAGAGAAACTCTGTTCACAGTATGAACATTGGTATGGTTTCTCTTTGGTATGAATCCTTTCATGTCTGGTCTTATCACTTGATTGAGAGAAACTCTTGTCACAGTATGAACATTGGTAAGGTTTCTCTTTGATATGAGTCCTTTCATGGCTGGTCTTATTACTTGAACTGGAGAAACTCTGTTCACAGTATGAGCATCGGTATGGTTTCTCGTTGGTATGAATCCTTTCATGTCTGGTCTTATCACTTGAACTAGAGAAACTCTGTTCACAGTATGAACATTTGTATGGTTTCTCTTTGGTATGAGTCCTTTCATGCCTGGTCTTAATATTCAATTGAGAGAAACTCTTGTCGCAATATGAACATTGGTATGGTTTCTCTTTGCTATGAGTCCTTTCATGGGTGGTCTTATTACATGAATAAGAGAAACTCTTGTCACAATATGCACATTGGTGGTGTGGTTTCTCTTCGGTATGAGTCCTTTCATGGCTGGTCTTATTACTTGAATTAGAGAAACTCTGTTCACAGTATGAACATTGGTATGGTTTCTCGTTGGTATGAATCCTTTCATGTTTGATTTTGCTACCTGATTGAGGGAAACTCTTGTCACAGTATGAACATTGGTACGGCTTGTCATTCGTATGCATCCTTTCATGGCTGGTCTTCTGACTTAACCTAGAGAAACTCTGTTCACAGTATGCACATTGGTGTGGTTTCTCTTTCGTATGATTCCTTTCATGGGTGATTCTGCTACTTGCATGAGAGAAACTCTTGTCACAACACGAACATTTGTATGGTTTCTCTTTGGTATGAATCCTTTCATGGGTAGTCTTATTACATGAATAAGAGAAACTCTTGTCACAGTATGAACATTGGTATGGTTTCTCTTTCGTATGAATCCTTTCATGGGTGATTCTGCTACTTGATTGAGAGAAACTCTTGTCAAAGTATGCACATTGATGTGGTTTCTTCCTAGTGGTATGAATCCTTTCATTGCTGGTCTTTTCATCTGGAATAGAGAGATTCTTAACACACATAGCCGATAGTGTTGTATACCTGCTGTGGTGACCAAAACGCTTCTTACTTAGCGCGGATGAACACCAATGCTTTCCATGATGACGCACATGTTGTTGATATCGGTCAAATGTATCAAACACCGCATGCTTGCAATACCTGCACACAAACGGCATGACCCCGGGCATGACATGATCGCATACTTGATTTCCATGACTTGATGGTTGCAACATAATCTACAAAATAGAAAAATAAATGGATTATTAGTTTAACCGCGGTATGAACATAAAAAAGATTGCTCCTTCATACACCTACATGTACGGTATATATGATTTCCGATTGTATGGACAATTATCTAAAACATTACAGCGTATTTAAGTGGAAGAATATTTCTTGAGCAGTTACAGTGTGCTTCACTTCCATCACATGACCACTGACTCGTCCCCCTGGACTCCTGTCACCAGTGGCTGCTGGTTCCTATGTACACAAGGGTTGTTGCACTAAGCAGACGACGCTGGACATAGGCGTATTCACGAGTATTCAGGTTAAAATATGCGAACGAGGTTACCTGATCAAGTGAATGGGACGACCGCTTAACAACGGTTTAAATTAAAAAAATAGAATTTACAATTGGGATGATTAGCCATCCCGAACGGTTTTGGATTGGAAAAATTTTCTTCTAACCTATGATGAATTTTATGGGGTCATATAATCAAAATCCATTGTTACATTGAAACCAACGGAAATTCAAAATTAACGGCCGTTCGTAGCCACCGTCGTCTGGCACTAAGAGATCCTTCAGGAAGGGAGCCCTCAATCTTTTCAGAAGTTGGGTTTTTCATACGTAATGCTTATTATGTATACTAACTACATGTATACCACCTGAAATTATACAGCTTATTTTGCAGTATTTCATGAGAAATTCATGGATTTGAGAGTGTTTTGAGTTTCGATGTAGATCACATCGAAATTAAATTACCCAAATTCATCTTTAAAAGGCCACAGATAGCTTCTTACTTATTTGTTTCATGTTTATTCAAAATAACCTTGAAGACTACCCATGGCTTGTTGTGTGATGCATAGTCACGAACTCCCTGATTCAATTGGTGGTGATTTTTAACCAAAATACAAACACTAACAACACTAATATACCTTCGAAAAGGCTGAGAAAATGTCTTTATTTTTCATTTACTGATTTCTTTTTATATGGGATTCTATCTAATTCTAAACAAGGTATTATATTATTTTATCTCTGCATGTGCCCCTTTAATTTCAATTGCCGAGGATTAAATTAATAGAACCTCTCGAATTGGTTGGCAACTCGGTGCGATAAAATTTGGTATCATTTCCATTATATTTCAATCCATTTCGAATCATCATCGTCATTGTGTAAACAAAAGCAATTATTTTAACACCCCAGGATATTTGGGACTCTCACAACCCGTACCAATGAAAATGACAGCCCCTACCCACTGTAAAATAGTGCACCTCGACAATCATGAATATATTCTGAAGAAATCATACATGAGAGGGTTTTTATGTGGTTTCTATCTTCTATCTACAATCTAAACAAGGTAAATATGTTGAATTTTCTGTTGTTGAGAAATCTCTGTTCGCCCCTTTAATCGGATTTTATTTCAATTGCCGGGAATTAAATCAATTTATAGAACCTCTATTTGGTTTGCAACTAAACTCGGTGCGATAACATTTGGTATAAATCCTATCATATTTCGATCCTTCTCGATTCCTTTTGATCCATCGTTCGTCATTTTGTATGCCCCCCCCCCCCCCCCGTAACAAAAGCGATTATAGTTATACACCCCTACATGTACGGTGGTACTCTCACCCCATACCAAAGAAAATAACAGCCCCTCAATACCTATTGCCAATAATACTCATCGACCTCACATCAGGTCTCGACAGAGAGCTAGGATTGATTTCAGAGCTACTCTCGACGGTATTTTTATATTGAACCTGACAGGGCCGTCAGCAACTTTTGCCCAAGGGGGGGTGCGTTTTCACGATTTTTTACCGGAAAGGGGGGTGCGTTTTCAAGATTTTCTACCGGAAAGGCGGGTGCGTTTTCACGATTTTTTACCGGAAGTAGTAGTATGATGTCAGAGTGTTACTGTTAGTGCTGCAGCACGCTGACGATGCGAGCGCCTTGGCGCGATGCCGCGAGCGCCTCTGGCACGAAGCCAATAACGGGTGGGGTCCAGGGGGCGAAGCCCCCGGAAGCTCTGAGCATTACAGCGAATTTAGGACACAATTTTCATGTATCGTGCCATCGTTGACCCCATTTTCCATTCATAAAACAACATGTACGTTACCCTAAAAATAAAAAAAATTAAAAAGAAGAGATTTTCAAGGGGGGTGCGTCCGCACCCAACGCACCCCCCTTCTGACGGCCCTGAACCATCCAAAGTTCTGAAAAACTTACCTTAATGCAAAGACTTGCCTTATGCATCGTCTATGTCTTATGACTTGAGCATGAGATAGTTCACTTATCCTAACTATCCTGGTTACTTAATTTATCCACGGTGATGTGTCCCCGATCTATATCTGTGGAAGATTCCGACTATTCAGTTAAGAAAAATATGTATATTTATGTTCAAAGTCCGGGTTCAAAGTGAGTTTCCTATCGTCTACTTTTTGGCGATCGACATCAATACTCTGGCAGTATCATCATCATTGACGCGTTGACGTTAAGACCCCCTAGCTTATTAGTTTATGGCTATATCTGTACAATGGCAATGAATATGTAATACAGTGCTCAACAAAAGAAAGTCGCACACTTTGTTTAGGTCATTTAAAGTAACTTTCGATTATTTTTTTACCCAACAGACTAGACAGACATTTGAATGAAACTTTTAGGCACATTTTGATACCAAACATAACACCTACATGTAACAACAAAGATAAACCATGACTAGCACCAGTGGCGGCTGGTGTAATTTTGAATGGGTGTTGCAAAGTTTGAATTTTCTTGTGGTGGAATATGCCCTCCGAGCTATGCTTTGACCAGGGGGTGTCAGAGGGGGATGTGCCCCCCCCCCCCCCCCCCCCCCCCTCAGAAGTAGAACAATTCGAACTCATTTGGTGCATCTGGTGTATACTTTTCGAAAAGCCACCTCTTCATTTCCAATAAATATTTTGTTTTTACCAATGCTCGGACAGGGGGTGGAGGGGGTCTGAGGGGATGTGCCCCCTCAGAAGTTAAGACATTTTGAAAATCACATCTTCAAAATACATGTTTACCTGCATTATTGTGACCCTATTTATTTTATCATAGTCATGTTATTGAAAATAATGTGATTAAGTATCAATTTCACACTGTCAGTACTACAAGTCTAGTTTCAGTATAACAAAATGTTTAGATAGAAAATGTAAAGGTAATAAACATCACTATAACAGATGAACAATTGTCTTTACTTTGGCACACAAATTATTTCCATTAATCTATATCAGTCGTCTTTTGGTGACAAAATGCAGAATGCAGTACTGTAAACATTGCAAACAAAAAGACATTTCAAGACCTCCTGTGTGTAAATCTACAAAGAAAAATATTTGAGTATCTGAAAAGGAAACATAATGACAATTAGTTACACTCTTAGTGAACTTACTTACCTTATTCATCATCAGGCTCAGGTCTTGAACATGTTTTGTGGACGAATTCTGCACGACGAATTTTCGCAACAGACTAATATACACTACACTGGTTCTGTTACACTTGTTGTATTAAAGGGGCACTAAGAGATGTGTTGGAGGCTGAGATTAGTATAATTTTATAATTGTATGAACTTACACCTATAAGGAAAATCAGCCCTCTTTGTACAAGAAAACGTCGATTCAAAAATGTTCGTAGAGCCGCAACGAGCATTTTACGTCCGACAGTATCCCCCTGCAGTACGCCAGTGGCGTATCCAGGGCGTGGCCCAGCAGGCTATGCCCCCCCTATTGAAAAAAGAGTTTAAAAAAATAAGGAAGAGGAGAAGGAGGAAGAGAAGGATGTAGGGGAGGAGGAAGGGTAGGGACATATGCGGCGCAAAAGGGGGTGGGGGTTACGGGGTCACGTCCCTATAATTTTATTTTATTTTATTTTCTAGTCTCGAGACCTTTTTAATGTTAAAATGCCAATTTGTGCGCGATTTGCACGTATTAGTTTCAATGTTTCAATATTCAAGCTTAACTAAGAGGGCTTCAGAAACGTTTTTTCTGGACCATTTCGCGCTCGCTTTTTCAACAGGATTCAATATTACTGGGGTCTCAAAACACACTAAATATTCTAAACATTTTGTTTGGACGTTAAAAACGTCATACTGGACCATTTAAGTGTTAGAAATGTCAGCTTTTGCGTACATCGCGCGCATTAGTTTGAATGTTTTATTATTCAAGCTTAACAAGATGGCATTGCAGGACACTTTCCCATGACCATTTCAGTTCAAAAAATGAACGATTTTTTTTCCTACAGATTTTAACATTATAATAGTCCTCAAACCATGCCAAATATTCTAAAATATTATGTGGGAACGTTCAAAATGTCATACTGGACCAATTTAAGAAATGTCAATGTTTACGTACTTCGCGCATTAGTTACAATGTTTCATTATAAACATGATTAAAGCTTGACAAGATGGCTTCAGGAGTTTTCCAAGACCATTTGAGTTCAAAAAGTCAAAAATTTTGCGCGCTCAACGCGAATATTTGATGCAGGTTTAAACATTATATTAGCCCTCAGACCAACCAGATATTCTAAATATGTGGGGGACGTTAAAAACATCATACTGGACCAAAGTTTTAATGCAAAAACCACATCAAAAATTCTAAATATTATGTGGGGAACGTTATTATCATTATGAACCATCAGTGTTAGAAATGCATTTTAATTTTACCATATTTTTTTTAATTTAACATGGTATATAGATATTCAATTGTTAAAGAAATATGTGTAAATGGTGTTTTGAATGTTACATTATTAACAAATTGAGCTCTCTAAATCCTGATAAATTATATTTGTGGGCATTGTTACTGTTGTTGGCATGTTTGGCCATTTTCCGAGTATCTCAAAACACCGTACCACAAGAATGCATTGACCGATTGTCATAATTCTTTTTGGAAAATAATTTTTTCATTCAATCTTTCTTTTGAATCCAATTTTGTACATGTCTCAATCATTTGAATGTTACGTGTGCTATGCCTACTAGTAGATTAATCTATATCAGTCGTCTTTTGGTGACAAAATGCAGAATGCAGTACTGTGAAAATTGCAAACAAAAAGACATTTCAAGACCTCCTGTGTGTAAATCTACAAAGAAAAACCCCTTCAGTCATGGTTGTATCAGGTGGTTAGACCAGAAGTGCATGAAGAGGTTGTAGCGGGAATCGCGAATGCTCGTCGAACCTCCTACCTAGGTACAACTAAATTAAATAATCCCAAAACCAATGGACTTGGAACCAACTCAACTGTAAGTGTCATTTCTTTATTGAAAATTGAAATATGTTCCCAGTTCCTTACCACTTTTGGACTGGTGATTTGACATTTCACCGGTAATAAATCATCAAAGGATGTGTCCATTTCCCACTATGTGGTCCAATTAAAAGACTGCAAAGGACACAATTATGCCCCAAGGATTCCTATACCTAGTGCAACTTTTCTGTTGCATGCGCGGTCGCGAAATCGCCATAACTTTAAAAGTATCCATTCGATTTTGTTGAATGAGGTATCAAACTGCGGAAAAGAAATTTGCTCATTTAATGTATATCTCAGATTTTTTGTACCGATTATATATTTTGAATTAGTGAACCTCAAAGCACCTGGTCAGGGACTTTATGTGCTAGGTGTAGTTTTTGGTATGAATCCTTTCATGCCTAGTCAGTTCACCCGAACGAGAAAAGGTCTTGTAACAGTATGAACATTGGTATAGTTTCTCTTTGGTATGAATCCTTTTATGGTTGTTCTTATTACTTGAACTAGAGAAACTCTGTTCACAGTATGAACATTGGTATGGTTTCTCTTTCGTATGAATTCTTTCATTATGGTTTCTCTTTCGTATGAATTCTTTCATGATTGGTTTTATAACTTGATCGAGCGAAACTCTTGTCACAGTATAAACATTGATGTGGTTTCTTCCTAGTGGTATGAATCCTTTCATTGCTGGTCATTGGTATGGTTTCTCTTTGGTATGAATCCTTTTATGGTTGTTCTTATTACTTGAACTAGAGAAACTCTGTTCACAGTATGAACATTGGTATGGTTTCTCTTTCGTATGAATTCTTTCATTATGGTTTCTCTTTCGTATGAATTCTTTCATGATTGGTTTTATAACTTGATCGAGCGAAACTCTTGTCACAGTATGAACATTGGTATGGTTTCTCTTTGGTATGAGTCCTTTCATGGCTGGTCTTATGACTTGAACTAGAGAAACTCTGATGACAGTATGAACATTGGTATGGTTTCTTTTTCGTATGACTTCTTTCATGTCTGGTCTTATTACTTAATTGAGAGAAACTCTTGTCACAGTACGAACATGTGTAGGGTTTCTCTTTGGTATGAATTCTTTCATGGATGGTCTTATTATTTAAATTAGAGAGACCCTTGTCACAGTATGAACATTGGTATGGTTTCTCGCTGGTATGAGTCCATTCATGGCTGGTCTTATTACTTGAACTCGAGAAGCTCTGTTCACAGTATGAACATTGGTATGGTTTCTCTTTGGTATGATTCCTTTCATGGCTGGTCTTATTACATAATTGAGAGAAACTCTTGTCACAGTACGAACATGTGTAGGGTTTCTCTTTGGTATGAATTCTTTCATGGATGGTCTTATTATTTAAATTAGAGAAACCCTTGTCACAGTATGAACATTGGTATGGTTTCTTGCTGGTATGAGTCCATTCATGGCTGGTCTTATGACTTGAACTAGAGAAACTCTGATGACAGTATGAACATTGGTATGGTTTCTTTTTCGTATGACTTCTTTCATGTCTGGTCTTATTACTTAATTGAGAGAAACTCTTGTCACAGTACGAACATGTGTAGGGTTTCTCTTTGGTATGAATTCTTTCATGGATGGTCTTATTATTTAAATTAGAGAGACCCTTGTCACAGTATGAACATTGGTATGGTTTCTCGCTGGTATGAGTCCATTCATGGCTGGTCTTATTACTTGAACTCGAGAAGCTCTGTTCACAGTATGAACATTGGTATGGTTTCACTTTGGTATGATTCCTTTCATGGCTGGTCTTATTACATAATTGAGAGAAACTCTTGTCACAGTACGAACATGTGTAGGGTTTCTCTTTGGTATGAATTCTTTCATGGATGGTCTTATTATTTAAATTAGAGAAACCCTTGTCACAGTATGAACATTGGTATGGTTTCTTGCTGGTATGAGTCCATTCATGGCTGGTCTTATTACTTAAACTAGAGAAACTCTGTTCACAGTATGCACAGTGGTATGGTTTCTCTTTGGTATGAATCCTTTCATGTCTGGTCTTATTATTTGATTGAGAGAAACTCTTATCGCAATATGAACATTGGTATGGTTTCTCGTTAGTATGAATCCTTTCATGTTTGATTTTGTAACTTGAATGAGAGAAACTCTTGTCACAGTATGAACATTGGTATGGTTCTTCTTTGGTATGAATCCTTTCTTGTCTGTTCTTTTTATCTGGAATAGAGTAATTCGTATCACAGTTTATAGCCCATAGTGTTGTATTCCTGCTGTGGTGACCAAAATGCTGCTTGCTTAGCGTGGATGAACACCAATTCATTCCATGATGACGCACATGTTTTTGATATCTGTCAAATTTATCAAACACAGCATGCTTGCAATACCTGCACACAAACGGCATGACATGATCGCATACTTGATTTCCATGACTTGATGATTGCAACATCATCTACAAAATAGAAAAATATTAAAATGGATTATTACTACAGCGCATTAAGTGGAAGAATATTTCTTGTGCTTCACTTCCATCACATGACCACTGACTCCTGTCACCAGTGGCTGCTGATTCCTATGTTCATACATTGCCTTGCAATGGAATGCTAATGTTGTTAATTAAAAAAGGGTTTTTAAAGGGCACTATAAGAGATCCTTCATGAAGGGAGCCCTCAATCTTTTCAGAAGTTGGGTTTTTCATACGTATAAATGTTTATACATACTAACTATACCACCTGAAATTATAGAGCAATAATTTGCAGTATTTCATGAGAAATTCATGGATTTGATAGTGTTTTGAGTTTCGATGTAGATCACATCGAAATTACCCAAATTCATCTTTAAAAGGCCACAGAATGGCTTCTTACTTATTTGTTTCATGTTTATTCAAAATAACCTTGAAGACACCCATGGCTTGTTGTGGTATTCATAGTCACGTACTCCCTGATTCAATTGGTGGTGATTTTTGAGAAAGGCGCTATAACTGATTATAGCTTAAATAGCGCTTTTAATAGCAAGGGGGCTAGTAGCGCAATTATCTTATTGAAGTACATTGTTAATAGCATTAATAGCGCGCAATTGCTAGGACCGTGCTATAAGCGCAATTACCAAGAACTAAACTTAGAAAAATTTCATGAATCCTCGTACGCGTTATAAGAGCGTGCTACTAGCGCAATTCCGCTATTGAACTCTGACGCGTTGCAAGAGCGTGCTACTAGCGCAATTATGCTATTATGAAAGTTTCACTAAATCCGTGTTGCAAGAGCGTGCTACTTGCGCAATTCCGCTATTGAACTCTGATGCGTTGCAAGAGCGTGCTACTAGCGCAATTATGCTATTATGAAAGTTTCACTAAATCCCTGTTGCAAGAGCGTGCTACTTGCGCAATTATGCTATTATGAAAGTTTCCCTAAATCCCTGTTGCAAGAGCGTGCTACTTGCGCAATTCCTCTATTGAACTCTGCCGCTGCAACAGGCGTGCTACTAGCGCAATTATGCTATTATGAAAGTTTCACTAAATACCGTAAGTGTTGCAAGAGCGTGCTACTTGCGCAATTCCGCTATTGAACTCTGCCGCTGCAACAGGCGTGCTATAGCGCAATTATGCTATTATGAAAGTTTCACTAAATACCGTACGTGTTGCAAGAGCTTGCTACTTGCGCAATTCCGCTATTGAACTCTGCCGCTGCAAAGGGCGTGCTACTTGCGCAATTATGCTATTATGAAAGTTTCATTAAACCCCGTACGCGTTGCAAGAGCGTGCTACTAGCGCAATTATGCTATTATGAAAGTTTCACTAATTAAAAGTAAGTGTGGCATGAGCGTGCTACTTGCGCAATTCCGCTATTGAACTCTGCCGCTGCAAAGGGCGTGCTACTTGCGCAATTATGCTATTATGAAAGTTTCATTAAACCCCGTACGCGTTGCAAGAGCGTGCTACTAGCGAAATTATGCTATTATGAAAAGTTTCACACCGTGAGTGTTGCAAGAGCGTGCTACTTGCGCAATTCCGCTATTGAACTCTGCCGTTGCAAATGGCGTGCTACTAGCGCAATTATGCTATTATGAAAGTTTCATTAAACCCTACTACGATCATTTTGCAATCCATCACAAACCTCAGACTATTTTGGACGATTGAAATATTTGGGATATGATCGAGCATGCCAACTGCATCCTTATTTACTGAATCAAGCGAAATCAGGAAGTGCTGGTGCCAGTGCGTGCCACACTGCTTCTTGACAATGTTAAGTTTCTAGTTGATCTTTTTCATTGCGAGAAACATACGAAAGCTACTTGTATGCCTCTCGAAAATCCGGCATGTCGTTATCATCCCAAATTACCCACGTTTTCCGAAATTCACGGAACTAATACTCAATCATGTGAGCAAGGGTTTTTAAACCCTTGCTCACATGATTAAAAAGCGATTAAATAAATACAAATACGCTACCAGAAAAATGAGTGAAGGTAAAAGGAACTTGTTCTTCATCATAATCAATCATAAGTTCAACTCTCACCGAGAACTCCAACTTAAAAAAGAAGGACTTATGTAAACAAACACATATGGCCATGCGTTTTGAACTGGGCCTGCAAAAAGGTGGAGTTGTGACATCGGCACATCAAAAATGACATTGTCTATTCAATTTCTTGTATAAAGATACCACCTACATAGCTAAATTTGGTATCAAAATAAAGCTCTTATGCAGGGCAAGAAGATAAAAGTATTAGCATGTGTTAAAATTTTGTCATATTTTGTTAATTAATGGTTAATTAACCAACATCAGGGGTGGAGGAGAGTCTGGCGCAGGAGAGTCCGGCGCAGCAAATTTGGCATCTACAGTACAGTTCAGTGCAATTGAGTTAAATCATGTTTATGGAATGAAATTGTTGCATCTAAATACATAAACTCTGGTAAATAAACTGATTTGAATAATTTAGATGTTTAATAATGGGTAATCACCTTAATTAATAAAGAATTAATCAATAATTACAGACCCGCAATGCATTGAAGAACTACCAGCACATACGGTTAGGCAAAGTGATCATGGTATGGGATGCATGAGTGATTCTATTGAGGGGATAATGTGATCAATACAAAGTATGAACCTTTGTCTTTCAAACAATACACTTTTGGATTGTTAGATACCTTTGGTTATGTAACGTCATTAACATAAACACAATAGGTTTCAGACAATGACTGAAATCTGCCAATTATTTGGCTGGATATGTAATATGTTGAATATGGGTTGATTGATACATTTGCGTATATCTCGGCAGTGCAAGCATAAAAACAGATAACACTTGGCACATAGTTAGAATACACACTTATCTCTGTTTGACACTCTTTTTTAGATCTGAATGCCTTAATACGAACAAGAAGGGACCATCTCAAATACGCTTTTATTTAGCAAAATCCACAATAATATACCTTAGAAAACAACAAGGGATAAAGAACAATAGAGGGATTATAATTTAATAAATTGTTGTGGGATGTAAAGCAATAATAGTGGGGATTTCAAAAGGAGCTGTTCATAAAATTTCCTCAAACCATTGAAATTATATGACGATTACTTACACAATACATATCTAGTAGCTCTAAAGATAACAGTAATAAGAGAGGTTGTGGCAGCCATCTTTGATTGATACATTCCTGTATATCTTCATTTTGACTATCACAATATGTTTACACATTGATTTAAACATTTTTCATTATTTCTGATTAGAATTTGAAGGCACAGTAAGCTTTTATCTGGTAAATTTCATGATTTTAGCCATTTTGGGCCCCGTTTCAAAATTATCTGCCGTCTGCGCATGCGCATTTTTTCTGCAGGTTTCATGCGAATAAGTTCAGATAATTAGTTAACTATCATATATGGAATCTTCCAAACTGGTTAATTGCTTGAATTTTTCCTAAATTGTTTGATTTTCCACCATATTAGTGATTCACTGACTGGGCATTTTTAAATAAAAATTAGCTATTTGAAATACTGATATTTGTATACCTTTTATTCAATTGCTTCTCCTTACTTTTTCCTCTTATACTACACATTCCAAATTACACAGGGATTAAGGTTATTGTCTTTTGTATCATATTTATGCGAAAAAAAATCGGGATTTACCTGCTTCTGATGCCATGTTATGCAATCTTCTTACCACGTGTTTCATAAAAACAATTCAAATTTCCCGCCAAATAAACTGATTTAGCAGTGTCCCAAGTGTACTTACTTTGAGACAGTGCTATGACGTCATAGTTCACATTTAAAAATCCAAAAGTGTATTGAAAGGTTCATACTTTGTATTGATCACATTATCCCCTCAATAGAATCACTCATGCATCCCATACCATGATCACTTTCATTATTTATTGACTGCCCCTCGTATGTCAGATATTTTTCTTCGCAAAATGACATTTTTTCCAGCCCGGTGCAAAATACTGTAAACATTACCTAGATATAGAAAGTTATATATGCTTGGAAAGCTTTAACTGTCAGGAATTCAAATCTGCAATAATTAACCTTGTAGGGTATGCAGAATTTTTTTCATATTTTTTTTTCTCAGCAGATTTTTTTTCATAAATTGTTGACCTTTTCAAATTCATTACCTTCTAGGGGTTCATCCTATGTTAATTTTAAGTGCATTTTTGAACTCCTAAGACAATTTTAATCAAGAAAATGTATACTTTTGTGGGGGTATTGCCTAGTATAGAAAAGTTATCGCCATTCAAATGAAAATACACGCGATATTCACCAATTTTAAGTTCGTCACACGAGACCGGCCCAACTTAAAACGCATGGCCATATACGTTCGGCTTTGAATTGTAATGAACGACACCATGCTGGATTGTATAGGCTACGTATACAGTAAGAGAAAACAATTGACGAGAACCCATGAGATCATGAACTTCTTATGTAAAACAATGTCATCATTGTTGTCATTGATATCGCATTGAAATGTACATAACCATTTTTTTTTTAACGTTTCACATTGGTTCGACTGGTTTTTATTTGCTTTTATTTAAAAATCCCCCAGGGAAAAATCCTTTTATGGTCTGCTGAAAATGTCTTTCCTTTTTCATTATATCAGATACACGTGTTATTAAAATCAGTGTCACAGGGAAACTAGACGTCCCCCTCCTTTCTACAATATTTGTATAAAGACATACATAAGTACATAAGGCGAAATAAAAATAACTAGGCCTATACATGTTTAACATCCCCTCACGCTTCCTTTTGGGGTCAGCTTCAAATTTCTTTTCTTTTTTCATTATTTCTGTCATAACTTTTTGTTTAGGTATTTCAGAGATTTATAAGATGTTCGTAACAGCTTTGCATTTCAAATACGTTGTCTTGTGACCAACCCATCATTCATAACCATGGCATAAAAACAATTTAAAGAGGTCTCCTCTTTCAGGTTCACAAAGTTTGTCGCTAATCGGAACGATTTTGCTCCAAAAAGTGCCAAAAATAAAAAGGCCGCCTTCTTCAGGTCAGGACGCTAAACATTTTAATTTGTTTGTTTGGCCTTCCATATCAACTATCATTATTCATTTCTTTAAGGACAATGTAACTATTTGTAATTGTTTGGTCTTAGGACATGACTATATATAACAAGAAGTGTTAATTTCGTTCATTTCTTTTAACATGTTTAAGGACAATGTAAATATTTGTAATTGTTTAAGTATTTGGGAATATCGTCATACATGTATATTATAAGTGTAATTGTCAAAAAGAATGTATTTTTGAATGACTACCATAGAGACATAACTATCTCTGGTCACTGGTCTCAATTTAAAAATAGGCCTAGGCCTATAGGGGAATATGGGGCAACTGGTCCTATGGGGCAACTGGTCCGAAATGAAGAATTTTGTAATTGTATTATAAAGAACGACCCGTCATTTGGGCATTGAAATCCATTATATAAAAATGACCAAAAGAATCATTTTTTTTTAATAAATGCTTGCCTTTATTAAAGTGTTTGATTTTGATTAGTGTGTCCTCCATCCACTCTGTGAGGTTACGCGTATAAGAGGATCCCCTTCACCTTGGACCGCAAATTTCAAAAATCAACCCTCTATGTACAAGCAAACGTCGATTCAAAAATGCTCGTCCCGCGGGACGAGCATTTTACGTCCGACAGTATCCCCCTGCAGTACGCGTGATACATAACGCGAACCATATTTGCATAGAGGGCGTTTTTCAATAAATAGCGATGATATTGTTTTAATCAAGTTTTGCTGTGTTTTTGCTAGTAGAAATAACAGTAATGGCCATTTTTAATGTTCATCTTGAATTCTGAAGTAAAATTTTAAACATTTAACATTTTCAACACCACTTAATGTGCCTTTAATAGTATGATTTGAAGTAAAAAGTGGCAAAAAAAGAAGCCGATTTATTAATAAATGCTTGCCTTTAAATAGTTTGTAACGTAATAGTATGATTTTGATTAGTGTGTCTTCCGGAGCCCTGCGGGGCTCTATATAAACATCCTCCACTCTGGGAGGTTACGCGTAAGAGGGTCCCCTTCACTTCGGACCGCAATCAAATAACGAGCCATCATCATTGGGCATAATTTCCTTTGCCGCTTTTAAAGAACTACCTATCATAATATTTAGACATCTTTTATCATAATCAATTAGGTTCTTTTTGGACTTTGGAACCTTTTAAAGTTCTATAAAGGGTTCATAAGGAACATCCAAGAACCCCTGAAGCCCCATTTTTTCTTAGAGTGTATTCACTTCGGACGGCAATCAAATAACGAGCCATCATCATTGGGCATAATTTCTGTTGCCGCTTTTAAAGAACGACCCATCATAATCTTATATTAACGACCCATCATTTTGTCTTTGATTATAAAGAACGACCCATCATTTGGGAATTGAAATTCATTATATAAAAGTGGGCAAAAAGAAGCCGATTTAGTAATAAATGATTGTGTGTAAATAGTTTATAACGTATTAATAGTATGATTTGAAGTAAAAAGTGGCAAAAAAGAAGCAGATTTATTAATAAATGCTTGCCTTTAAATAGTTTGTAACGTAATAGTATGATTTTGATTAGTGTGTCTTCCGGAGCCCTGCGGGGCTCTATATAAACATCCTCCACTCTGGGAGGTTACGCGTAAGAGGGTCCCCTTCACTTCGGACCGCAATCAAATAACGAGCCATCATCATTGGGCATAATGTCCTTTGCCGCTTTTATAGAACGACCTATCATAATATTTGGACATCTTTTATTATAATCAATTAGGTTCTTTTTGAACTTTGGAACCTTTTAAAGTTCTATAAAGGGTTCATAAGGAACAGCCAAGAACCCCTGAAGCCCTTTTGAAATTCATTATATAAAAGTGGGCAAAAAGAAGCCGATTTAGTAATAAATGATTGTGTGTAAATAGTTTATAACGTATTAATAGTATGATTTGAAGTAAAAAAGTGGCAAAAAAGAAGCCGATTTATTAATAAATGCTTGCCTTAAAATAGTTTGTAACGTAATAGTATGATTTTGATTAGTGTGTCTTCCGGAGCCCTGCGGGGCTCTATATAAACATCCTCCACTCTGGGAGGTTACGCGTAAGAGGGTCCCCTTCACTTCGGACCGCAATCAAATAACGAGCCATCATCATTGGGCATAATTTCCTTTGCCGCTTTTAAAGAACGACCTATCATAATATTTGGACATCTTTTATTATAATCAATTAGGTTCTTTTTGAACTTTGGAACCTTTTAAAGTTCTACAAACGCGTATAAGAGGATCCCCTTCACATTGGACCGCAAATTTCAAAAAACAACCCTCTATGTACAAGAAAACGTCGATTCAAAACGTCCGACAGTATCTCCCTGCAGTACGCGTGATACATAACGCGAACCATATTTGCATAGAGAGCGTTTTTCAATAAATAGCGATGATATTGTTTTAATCAAGTTTTGCTGTGTTTTTGCTATTAGAAATAAAAGTAATGGCCATTTTTAATGTTCATCTTGAATTCTGAAGTAAAATTTTCAACATTTAAAATTTTCAACACCACTTAATGTGCCTTTAATAGTATGATTTGAAGTAAAAAGTGGCAAAAAAGAAGCCGATTTATTAATAAATGCTTGCCTTTAAATAGTTTGTAACGTAATAGTATGATTTTGATTAGTGTGTCTTCCGGAGCGCTGCGGGGCTCTATATAAACATCCTCCACTCTGGGAGGTTACGCGTAAGAGGGTCCCCTTCACTTCGGATAGCAATCAAATAACGAGCCATCATCATTGGGCATAATTTCCTTTGCCGCTTTTAAAGAACGACCTATCATAATATTTGGACATCTTTTATTATAATCAATTAGGTTCTTTTTGGACTTTGGAACCTTTTAAAGTTCTATAAATGGTTCATAAGGAACAGCCAAGAACCCCTGAAGCCCCTTTTTTCTTAGAGTGTGAGGTTACGCGTATAAGAGGATCCCCTTCACCTTGGACCGCAAATTTCAAAAATCAACCCTCTATGTACAAGAAAACGTCGATTCAAAAATGCTCGTCCCGCGGGACGAGCATTTTACGTCCGACAGTATCCCCCTGCAGTACGCGTGATACATAACGCGAACCATATTTGCATAGAGAGCGTTTTTCAATAAATAGCGATGATATTGTTTTAATCAAGTTTTGCTGTGTTTTTGCTATTAGAAATAACAGTAATGGCCATTTTTAATGTTCATCTTGAATTCTGAAGTAAAATTTTCAACATTTAAAATTTTCAACACCACTTAATGTGCCTTTAATAGTATGATTTGAAGTAAAAAGTGGCAAAAAAGAAGCCGATTTATTAATAAATGCTTGCCTTTAAATAGTTTGTAACGTAATAGTATGATTTTGATTAGTGTGTCTTCCGGAGCCCTGCGGGGCTCTATATAAACATCCTCCACTCTGGGAGGTTACGCGTAAGAGGGTCCCCTTCACTTCGGACCGCAATCAAATAACGAGCCATCATCATTGGGCATAATTTCCTTTGCCGCTTTTAAAGAACGACCTGTCATAATATTTGGACATCTTTTATTATAATCAATTAGGTTCTTTTTGGACTTTGGAACCTTTTAAAGTTCTATAAAGGGTTCATAAGGAACAGCCAAGAACCCCTGAAGCCCCTTTTTTCTTAGAGTGTATTCACTTCGGACCGCAATCAAATAACGAGCCATCATCATTGGGCATAATTTCTGTTGCCGCTTTTAAAGAACAACCCATCATAATCTTATATTAACGACCCATCATTTTGTCTTTGATTATAAAGAACGACCCATCATTTGGGCATTGAAATTCATTTGATAAAAGTGGGCAAAAAGAAGCCGATTTAGTAATAAATGATTGTGTGTAAATAGTTTATAACGTATTAATAGTATGATTTGAAGTAAAAAGTGGCAAAAAAGAGGCCGATTTATTAATAAATGCTTGCCTTTAAATAGTTTGTAACGTAATAGTATGATTTTGATTAGTGTGTCTTCCGGAGCCCTGCGGGGCTCTATATAAACATCCTCCACTCTGGGAGGTTACGCGTAAGTGGGTCCCCTTCACTTCGGACCGCAATTAAATAACGAGCCATCATCATTGGGCATAATTTCCTTTGCCGCTTTTAAAGAACGACCTATCATAATATTTGGACATCTTTTATTATAATCAATTAGGTTCTTTTTGAACTTTGGAACCTTTTAAAGTTCTATAAACGTTCATAAGGAACAGCCAAGAACCCCTGAAGCCCCTTTTTTCTTAGAGTGTGAGGTTACGCGTATAAGAGGATCCCCTTCACCTTGGACCGCAAATTTCAAAAATCAACCCTCTATGTACAAGAAAACGTCGATTCAAAAATGCTCGTCCCGCGGGACGAGCATTTTACGTCCGACAGTATCCCCCTGCAGTACGCGAGATACATAACGCGAACCATATTTGCATAGAGGGCGTTTTTCAATAAATAGCGATGATATTGTTTTAATCAAGTTTTGCTGTGTTTTTGCTAGTAGAAATAACAGTAATGGCCATTTTTAATGTTCATCTTGAATTCTGACGTAAAATTTTAAACATTTAACATTTTCAACACCACTTAATGTGCCTTTAATAGTATGATTTGAAGTAAAAAGTGGCAAAAAAGAAGCCGATTTATTAATAAATGCTTGCCTTTAAATAGTTTGTAACGTAATAGTATGATTTTGATTAGTGTGTCTTCCGGAGCCCTGCGGGGCTCTATATAAACATCCTCCACTCTGGGAGGTTACGCGTAAGAGGGTCCCCTTCACTTCGGACCGCAATCAAATAACGAGCCATCATCATTGAGCATAATTTCCTTTGCCGCTTTTAAAGAACGACCTATCATAATATTTGGACATCTTTTATTATAATCAATTAGGTTCTTTTTGGACTTTGGAACCTTTTAAAGTTCTATAAAGGGTTCATAAGGAACAGCCAAGAACCCCTGAAGCCCCTTTTTCTTAGAGTGTATTCACTTCGGACCGCAATCAAATAACGAGCCATCATCATTGGGCATAATTTCTGTTGCCGCTTTTAAAGATCAACCCATCATAATCTTATATTAACGACCCATCATTTTGTCTTTGATTATAAAGAACGACCCATCATTTGGGCATTGAAATTCATTTGATAAAAGTGGGCAAAAAGAAGCCGATTTAGTAATAAATGATTGTGTGTAAATAGTTTATAACGTATTAATAGTATGATTTGAAGTAAAAAGTGGCAAAAAAGAGGCCGATTTATTAATAAATGCTTGCCTTTAAATAGTTTGTAACGTAATAGTATGATTTTGATTAGTGTGTCTTCCGGAGCCCTGCGGGGCTCTATATAAACATCCTCCACTCTGGGAGGTTACGCGTAAGTGGGTCCCCTTCACTTCGGACCGCAATTAAATAACGAGCCATCATCATTGGGCATAATTTCCTTTGCCGCTTTTAAAGAACGACCTATCATAATATTTGGACATCTTTTATTATAATCAATTAGGTTCTTTTTGAACTTTGGAACCTTTTAAAGTTCTATAAAGGGTTCATAAGGAACAGCCAAGAACCCCTGAAGCCCCTTTTTTCTTAGAGTGTGAGGTTACGCGTATAAGAGGATCCCCTTCACCTTGGACCGCAAATTTCAAAAATCAACCCTCTATGTACAAGAAAACGTCGATTCAAAAATGCTCGTCCCGCGGGACGAGCATTTTACGTCCGACAGTATCCCCCTGCAGTACGCGTGATACATAACGCGAACCATATTTGCATAGAGGGCGTTTTTCAATAAATAGCGATGATATTGTTTTAATCAAGTTTTGCTGTGTTTTTGCTAGTAGCAATAACAGTAATGGCCATTTTTAATGTTCATCTTGAATTCTGAAGTAAAATTTTAAACATTTAAAATTTTCAACACCACTTAATGTGCCTTTAATAGTATGATTTGAAGTAAAAAGTGGCAAAAAAGAAGCCGATTTATTAATAAATGCTTGCCTTTAAATAGTTTGTAACGTAATAGTATGATTTTGATTAGTGTGTCTTCCGGAGCCCTGCGGGGCTCTATATAAACATCCTCCACTCTGGGAGGTTACGCGTAAGAGGGTCCCCTTCACTTCGGACCGCAATCAAATAACGAGCCATCATCATTGAGCATAATTTCCTTTGCCGCTTTTAAAGAACGACCTATCATAATATTTGGACATCTTTTATTATAATCAATTAGGTTCTTTTTGGACTTTGGAACCTTTTAAAGTTCTATAAAGGGTTCATAAGGAACAGCCAAGAACCCCTGAAGCCCCTTTTTTCTTAGAGTGTATTCACTTCGGACCGCAATCAAATAACGAGCCATCATCATTGGGCATAATTTCTGTTGCCGCTTTTAAAGATCAACCCATCATAATCTTATATTAACGACCCATCATTTTGTCTTTGATTATAAAGAACGACCCATCATTTGGGCATTGAAATTCATTTGATAAAAGTGGGCAAAAAGAAGCCGATTTAGTAATAAATGATTGTGTGTAAATAGTTTATAACGTATTAATAGTATGATTTGAAGTAAAAAGTGGCAAAAAAGAGGCCGATTTATTAATAAATGCTTGCCTTTAAATAGTTTGTAACGTAATAGTATGATTTTGATTAGTGTGTCTTCCGGAGCCCTGCGGGGCTCTATATAAACATCCTCCACTCTGGGAGGTTACGCGTAAGTGGGTCCCCTTCACTTCGGACCGCAATTAAATAACGAGCCATCATCATTGGGCATAATTTCCTTTGCCGCTTTTAAAGAACGACCTATCATAATATTTGGACATCTTTTATTATAATCAATTAGGTTCTTTTTGAACTTTGGAACCTTTTAAAGTTCTATAAAGGGTTCATAAGGAACAGCCAAGCACCCCTGAAGCCCCTTTTTTCTTAGAGTGTGAGGTTACGCGTATAAGAGGATCCCCTTCACCTTGGACCGCAAATTTCAAAAATCAACCCTCTATGTACAAGAAAACGTCGATTCAAAAATGCTCGTCCCGCGGGACGAGCATTTTACGTCCGACAGTATCCCCCTGCAGTACGCGTCATACATAACGCGAACCATATTTGCATAGAGGGCGTTTTTCAATAAATAGCGATGATATTGTTTTAATTAAGTTTTGCTGTGTTTTTGCTAGTAGAAATAACAGTAATGGCCATTTTTAATGTTCATCTTGAATTCTGAAGTAAAATATTAAACATTTAAAATTTTCAACACCACTTAATGTGCCTTTAATAGTATGATTTGAAGTAAAAAGTGGCAAAAAAGAAGCCGATTTATTAATAAATGCTTGCCTTTAAATATTTTGTAACGTAATAGTATGATTTTGATTAGTGTGTCTTCCGGAGCCCTGCGGGGCTCTATATAAACATCCTCCACTCTGGGAGGTTACGCGTAAGAGGGTCCCCTTCACTTCGGACCGCAATCAAATAACGAGCCATCATCATTGAGCATAATTTCCTTTGCCGCTTTTAAAGAACGACTTATCATAATATTTGGACATCTTTTATTATAATCAATTAGGTTCTTTTTGGACTTTGGAACCTTTTAAAGTTCTATAAAGGGTTCATAAGGAACATCCAAGAAACCCTGAAGCCCCTTTTTTCTTAGAGTGTATTCACCTCGGACCGCAATCAAATAACGAGCCATCATCATTGGGCATAATTTCTGTTGCCGCTTTTAAAGAACGACCCATCATAATCTTATATTAACGACCCATCATTTTGTCTTTGATTATAAAGAACGACCCATCATTTGGGCATTGAAATTCATTATATAAAAGTGGGCAAAAAGAAGCCGATTTAGTAATAAATGATTGTGTGTAAATAGTTTATAACGTATTAATAATATGATTTAAAGTAAAAAGTGGCAAAAAAGAAGCCGATTTATTAATAAATGCTTGCCTTTAAATAGTTTGTAACGTAATAGTATGATTTTGATTAGTGTGTCTTCCGGAGCCCTGCGGGGCTCTATATAAACATCCTCCACTCTGGGAGGTTACGCGTAAGAGGGTCCCTTTCACTTCGGACCGCAATCAAATAACGAGCCATCATCATTGGGCATAATTTCCTTTGCCGCTTTTAAAGAACGACCTATCATAATATTTGGACAACTTTTATTATAATCAATTAGGTTCTTTTTGAACTTTGGAACCTTTTAAAGTTCTATAAAGGGTTCATAAGGAACCGCCAAGAACCCCTGAAGCCCTTTTTTTCTTAGAGTGTATTCACTTCGGACCGCAATCAAATAACGAGCCATCATCATTGGCATAATTTCTGTTGCCGCTTTTAAAGAACGACCCATCATAATATTGGGACATCTTATATTAACGACCCATCATTTTGTTTTTCAATAAATAGCGATGATATTGTTTTAATCAAGTTTTGCTGTGTTTTTGCTAGTAGAAATAACAGTAATGGCCATTTTTAATGTTCATCTTGAATTCTGAAGTAAAATTTTCAACATTTAAAATTTTCAACACCACTTAATGTGCCTTTATTAGTATGATTTGAAGTAAAAAGTGGCAAAAAAGAAGCCGATTTATTAATAAATGCTTGCCGTTAAATATTTTGTAACGTAATAGTATGATTTTGATTAGTGTGTCTTCCGGAGCCCTGCGGGGCTCTATATAAACATCCTCCACTCTGGGAGGTTACGCGTAAGAGGGTCCCCTTCACTTCGGACCGCAATCAAATAACGAGCCATCATCATTGGGCATAATTTCCTTTGCCGCTTTTAAAGAAAGACCTATCATAATATTTGGACATCTTTTATTATAATCAATTAGGTTCTTTTTGAACTTTGGAACCTTTTAAAGTTCTATAAAGGGTTCATAAGGAACAGCCAAGAACCCCTGAAGCCCCTTTTTTCTTAGAATGTATTCACTTCGGACCGCAATCAAATAACGAGCCATCATCATTGGGCATAATTTCTGTTGCCGCTTTTAAAGAACGACCCATCATAATATTGGGACATCTTATATTAACGACCCATCATTTTGTCTTTGATTATAAAGAACGACCCATCATTTGGGCATTGAAATTCATTATATAAAAGTGGGCAAAAAGAAGCCGATTTAGTAATAAATGATTGCGTGTAAATAGTTTATAACGTATTAATAGTATGATTTGAAGTAAAAAGTGGCAAAAAAGAAGCCGATTTATTAATAAATGCTTGCCTTTAAATAGTTTGTAACGTAATAGTATGATTTTGATTAGTGTGTCTTCCGGAGCCCTGCGGGGCTCTATATAAACATCCTCCACTCTGGGAGGTTACGCGTAAGAGGGTCCCCTTCACTTCGAAACCGCAATCAAATAACGAGCCATCATCATTGGGCATAATTTCCTTTGCCGCGTTTAAAGAACGACCCATCATAATATTTGGACATCTTTTATTATAATCAAGTAGGTTCTTTTTGGACTTTGGAACCTTTTAAAGTTCTATAAAGGGTTCATACGGAACAGCCAAGAACCCCTGAAGCCCCTTTTTTCTTAGAGTGTATATAAAGAGTACGGAAATTCAAAATTAACGACCGTTCGTGTCCACCGTCGTCTGAAAGAATTGACTAAGACTCTGCCGCCCTCTACATTTTGTCATGAACGAACGGTAATATTTACGTACGTTCATGAAAACTAGTGGGGATATAACCAAGATGGCAGCGCGTAAACGAAACAAATATTTCTTCGGTATAAAAATTGTCAAAAACGGCGGACAATATTTTGGAATATTATGCAACAACGCGAACGTATGAAACCCCTCTGCCAGCGATAACTATAAAAATGAGTATATAGTATGAGATAACCACAGATTTTGTTTGCCTATTTGGAAAGAGCCCAGTTTTCATAATAGCATAATTGCGCAAGTAGCACGCTCTTGCAACACTAAGGCGGCCCACAGTGAAATTTTGATAATTGCATAATTGCGCAAATAGCGCGCACCTGTGAGCATGAATATATGACTATTGCGCTATTTTGCACTTCAATTGCGATGTCTATCTAAATCCTGCTATTTTATGCAATTACATGCAATTGACGCTACAAACCCACTTTTTAAAATAGCACCTATCTGCAATTCCGAATTTCTGTTGAAAATTGCGCTATATAGCATGTCAATTGCAATTCTAAAAACACTATTACATGATAATTGCGCTATTTTGCAAAAGAATTGCATCAATAATAATACCTGCAATAAGTTTGCTATTATTTGCTATTTGCGCAATTGTCAGCAGAGTTTTAAAATAGCACGTACCTGCAATTTACAACTACCGTTGACAATTGCGCTATATAGCATGTCAATAGCCCTTCTAAAAACGAGATTACATGATAATTGCGCTATTTTGCACAATCATTGCAGCCGTAATAATAATTGCAGTAAGTTTGCTATTATGTGCTATTTGCGCAATTGTCAGTTCCAGCGCCTTTAAGTGATTTTTAACCAAAATACAAACACTAACAGCACTAAGTAATTACCTTCGGAAATGCTGAGAAAATGTCTTTATTTTACATTTACTGATTTCTTTTGATATGGGGTTTCTATATCTTCTATCTAATTCTTTTTATAATATCATTATTTTATCTCTGTGCCCCTTTGATCAATTTCAATTGCCGAGGATTAAATTAATAGAACCTCTCGAATTGGTTGGCAACTCGGTGCGATAAAATTTGGTATCATTTCCATTATATTTCAATCCATTTCGATTCATCGTCATTGTGTAAACAAAAGCAATTATTTTTACACCAGGATATTTCATTTGGGACTCCCACATCCCGTACCAATGAAAATGACAGCCCCTACCCATTGTAAAATAGTGCACCCCGACAATCATGAATATATTCTGAAGAAATCATACATGAGAGGGTTTCTATGGGGTTTCTACCTTGTTCTATCTAAGCAAGGTAATATGTTGAATTTTCTGTTGTTGAGAAATCTCTCTTCGACCCTTTAATCGGATTTTATTTCAATTGCCGAGGATTTAATCAATTATTTATAGAACCTCTATTTGGTTTGCAACTAAACACGGTGCGATAACATTTGGTATAAATTATCATATTTTGATCCATCTCGATTCCTTTCGATTCCTTTTGATCCATCGTTCGTCATTTTGTATGCCCCCGTAACAAAAGCGATTATTCTGATCCCCCCCCCCCCTACGGTGGTACTCCCACCCCATACCAAAGAAAATAACAGCCCCTAAATACCCATTGTAAAATAATACTCATCGACCTCACAGGTCTCGACAGAGAGCTAGGGTTCGGAGCTACTCTCGACGGTATTTTTATATTGAACCATCCCAGTGGTAAAAAGCTTACCTTATGCATCGTCTAAGGATGTCCCGGGAAGGATGTCTTATGACTTGAGCATGAGATAGTTCACTTATCCAGGTCACATAATTTATCCACGGTGATGTGTCCCCGATCTATGTCTGTGGAAGATTCCGACTATTCAGTAAAGAACAATATGTATATTTATGTTCAAAGTGAGTTTCCTATCGTCTACGTTTTGGCAATATCGACATCAATACTCAAGCAGTATCATCATCAGCATTGACGTTAAGACCCCCTAGCTTACTAGATTATGGCTATATCTATGTACAATGGCAAGGAATGCCGAATGTAAAAAGCTTACCTTATGTATCGTCTACAATGATGTCTTCCCTTATACCAAGGCATTACAGTTGTAAGACGCACTATACGACCCCCGGGAGAGGTGCGTCGTGGGTGCGTCGTTTACCAATAATTCTTGACGGAATGTCAATGTGTGTAAATCTGCAAAGAAAAATATTTGAGTATCTGAAAAGGAAACATAATGACAATTAGTTACACTCTTAGTGAACTTACTTACCTTATTCATCATCAGGCTCAGGTCTTGAACATGTTTTGTGGAGGAATTCTGTACGACGAATTTATGCAACAGACTAATCAGGCGGTAGCCTCATTGTATATGTGCCTGTAATCAAATCGGTTCATGTACACAGCGCCCTCTTTAACAGTTGCGACATGCCGCATAAAGCAAGCAGTGAAGCGAGAACTGTCAATCATTAGTTAGAAATGAATATTTAGTGCATATTACTATTCATTAGTATCGTCATAACAAGTAATGTAGACGTGTTCCAGTCCATCGTAAAGAAACCCATTGATTAACTTCTTATTTGAGAAAATAATAAAGTATAATGTAAACGCACTAATATTTGACAATATGACTGATTGTAGTGGTCATAAGTGTGAAAACATTGTACTTGTACGAGCATTTGCACTGCCAATGCTTTCAAAACCGTGATTTTTTACACCATTCCCGTCCTCTCTGGATAAGTCTATAACCGGGTTCAGTGTATTCATGCGCAACGGACGTACAAAGGGGAATCGCACCCGAACTATTCTATGTTCAATTGAATTGGTGCATGACGTTCAATTCATGGCATAAACCCCCGCATAAACCGTGTAACCAAATTGGCTTACGATTATCATGACACAGATCATGACAGATGTGTGTTTTCTTTCTGAAAATCTTAAACAGAGTTTTAATTATTCCTGACAAGACGGCAGCTGATGGATAACCTCTATCGGTATTGCCAATACTGGTCGCCTGATTCGGAGTATTTTGAGGGATCGTCCAATTTTCAAGGCTTTAGGGACCGTTCATTATTTATGGTGGAGGGGCGGTTGGGACAAATTCGAGATTCGTATGTCAAAATTACCTAACCCCCCCCCCCCCTGCAGCTGATACTGAAAATTACATGACACCCTGCTAACCAGTAGCTTTTTACACCCCCCCCCCCAAAAAAAAAAAAATCAACTTGTCACATCTTATGGGCTGTTTTTTCTTTTGTCCATGGATTCGTTGGTAAGTTCTGTTTGTGCCCTCTGAACGGCCAATAATTTAATGACACCCCTCTTGATCTTTTGATTGTGTGAAATTATACTAATTACATTACATTACATAAAAATAACTTGTGTATTTTGTACACAACTTAATTGTGTATAAAATACACAAGTTATTTTTACAGAACTTGTGTACTGTGTGCGGTATTGGGAATTTAGCGTCCCGGTATTTGGAGCCAGGGGGGGGGGGGGGGGGGGGCAACTTGTGCCCCCCCCCCCCCCCCCCCCCCCCGCGGTCGGTACGCCACTGATTGTAGCGAGGTGGAAAATGTGTCATACATGTATATTTATATATTTTGGGTGGTTTTGTGAGTCTTTATAACCCGACAAAAAGTTTTCTGAGCTTAGGTGCAGAGCTGAGGTGAAAAGAATGCAAGAATTTACCGTTTGTAATCATATAATTGTTGGATTTTGGAGCATAGGCCTAGGCTAATTAACATTTTTTTAAACACCCCATGGCTCTAAGTCTAATGTTTTCAACCGTTGATGATGATATAGGTGTTTTTTCAACAGATCGTCTGAGCAGGGCGTGCACAAAAAAATGATTTGCTGTCCGAAAGTCGTCTCATCACAAGTACATGTTTTGAAGTTGATAGGTTGTAAGAAAATGTGCGCGAAGCGCCGAAAAAAAATTGCATTTACACTCCAAAATAGCCTCTAAAATCACCCCCAATCACCACCATCTTTATAGTTAAAAAGTTACATACCCCCCCCCCCTGTTTAAGAATAAAAAGTTACATAGCCTCCCCCCTATTTCAACATATGAAAGTTACATACCCCCCTCCCCCCCCCCCCTATATTTTACCCAACCGCCCCTCCACCATAAATAATGAACGGTCCTTATAGCCTCCGATTTAAGGGATATTTGTATTTGAACTCTATGTAATTTTATTTTCAAATTGTTTCATGTACATTCTTCATTAGCTCAGACGGCAGAGCGCCAGCTTCACAATCATGAGGCTAGTGGTTCGAATCCTGTAAATGTTTTATGTTTTTCTGTTTGTTATTACACTTTATTTTTAGAAATTGATAGGATTGCTTATCGTTCGCTATATTTATTGAATTTTGAATGATACCTTTTTCGGCTATATCTTGCCTCACGTCCCGGTCAACTTTAAGCCCCCTAGCTTACTGAAAATTGAAATGTAATATTGTATAAATAAATAATTATTAATGTAGTAATAAAAACAATAATACTGGTTGAAACCATGTTAGCAATATGTTTTTAATGAAAAGATTGAAATGATTATAATAGTGTGCCGCCCTCTCTCCCTATATATAATCTTGATACGCGTCCCGTTGCCGTGTTAAATACAATAATTTCCCATTGACCGGGATGCGAGTCAGGATTATATATATAGTGTGCCGCCCTCTCTCCCTATATATAATCTTGATACGCGTCCCGTTGCCGTGTTAAATACAATAATTTCCCATTGACCGGGATGCGAGTCAAGATTATATATATAGTGTGCTCAAGCTCTCTCTCCCTATATATAATCTTGATACGCGTCCCGTTACCGTGTTAAATACAATAATTTCCATTGACCGGGATGCGAGTCAAGATTATATATATAGTGTGCTCGACCCCTCTCTCCCTATATATAATCTTGATACGCGTCCCGTTACCGTGTTAAATACAACAATTTTCCCATTGACCGGGATGCGAGTCAAGATTATATATATAGTGTGCTCAAGCTCTCTCTCCCTATATATAATCTTGATACGCGTCCCGTTACCGTGTTAAATACAATAATTTCCCATTGACCGGGATGCGAGTCAAGATTATATATATAGTGTGCTCGACCCCTCTCTCCCTATATATAATCTTGATACGCGTCCCGTTACCGTGTTAAATACAACAATTTCCCATTGACCGGGATGCGAGTCAAGATTATATATATAGTGTGCTCGACCCCTCTCTCCCTATATATAATCTTGATACGCGTCCCGTTACCGTGTTAAATACAACAATTTCCCATTGACCGGGACGCGAGTCAAGATTATATAATAGGTATGGATATCAACTGTCTATAAGTGTTCAATGGCCCGCCAGGGCGAGAAAAGGGGATTTCTTTTGGGGGCTAATTTGCGTAGCAAAAAAGAGGGGATTTGTATTTTTTGGGGGAAGAAGGAAGAATTTTTGATGCGGGACGTTTAAAATCCACAAAAAGGGTTGATTTTAAACGTCCCGTATGGTCATAAAGCCGAATTTAATCAAAAAAGTGAACGGGAAGTTTAAAATCCGCAAAAAAAGGTTGATTTTAAACGTCCCGCATGCCGCATGGCCATGGCATAAACCAGAATTTAATTATAATGAACGGGAAGTTTTAAATAAACCTTTTGGGGCCACTGACTTTAAACATTCCGCTGAGATATTCCCTAGTTTCCTTACCACTACCACTCTATAATGCCTTTTATAAGATGGCCATTTACGGAATATCATCTATCTCCTAATTGGACTATGGCCTGGGAAAATGTCACAAAAAGTCAATGCCACGCGCGAGCGCTGACGCATTCATATCATCATTACGGAATAAAGCTAATTGTTACTATAATGCGATTTATTCCGTGTACTAATAATTTTGTTTTTGATGTTAGTGAATTATGCTCTATCGATGCCTTTTATAAGATGGCCATACGGAATTTATCTATCTCCTAATTGGACTATGCATGGCCTGGGAAAATGTCACAACAAGTGAACCAAAATGCCACGCGCGAGCGCTGACGCATTCATATTATCATTACGGAATAAAGCTAATTGTTACTATAATGCGATTTATTCCGTAAATATTTTGTTTTATGTTTGAATCATGCCGCTAATGTCTTGTAAACTTATGGCCATTTACGGAATAAATCTATCTCTTTTGGCTATGGCCTGGGAAAATGTCACAAAAAGGGAACCAAAATGCCACGCGCTAGCGTTTCTGACGCATTATTTACGGAATGAAGCTAAATTGTTACTATAATGCGATTTATTCCGTACATATTTTGTTTTATGTTTGAATCATGCCGCTAATGTCTTGATGTCCATTTACGGAATAAATCTATCTCTTTGGGCTATGGCCTGGGAAAATGTCACAAAACGTGAACCAGAATGCCACGCACGAGCAGACGCATTCATATTATCATTACGGAATAAAGCTAATTGTTACTAATATTATATTCTGATAATGCGATTTATTCCGTACATAAGTTTTGTTTTATGTTTGAATCACTGCCACTAATGTCTTGTAAAAGATGGCCATTTACGGAATAAATCTATCTCTTTGGGCTATTGGAAAATGTCACAAAAAGGGAACCAAAATGCCACGCGCTAGCGTTTCTGACGCATTATTTACGGAATGAAGCTAAATTGTTACTATAATGCGATTTATTCCGTACATATTTTGTTTTATGTTTGAATCATGCCGCTAATGTCTTGATGGCCACTTGATTATATATAAGATTATATATATAGTGTGCTCAAGCTCTCTCTCCCTATATATAATCTTGATACGCGTCCCGTTACCGTGTTAAATACAATAATTTCCCATTGACCGGGACGCGAGTCAAGATTATATATATAGTGTGCTCGAACCCCTCTCTCCCTATATATAATCTTGATACGCGTCCCGTTACCGTGTTAAATACAATAATTTCCCATTGATCGGGACGCGAGTCAAGATTATATAATAGGTATGGATATCAAACTGTCTATACTGTTTTACTGGCCAGTTTGTTATTGCCCATTCACAAAACCGTGTTTTGAATGTCCACGGGCCGTGTACAGTATCGTCTGCGCTATCTCAACTCCTCTTGGTATATTATATTCTGCCCTCTCTTGATCAGTTCAATTTAGATTGCTTTTATCGTATAGGTGGCGTTAACATTATACGCGAAACAGCAGCAGACAGAAGGAAACACCTGCATAAAACAGACAAACACCTCTAGAAACACCGTGATTAATTTTCAGTAAGTTAGGGGGCCCATAGTTGACCTCGACCGGGACGTGAGGCAAGACATTGCCCCTTTTTCTTTTGCAATTTCACTGCGATAAAGAACGTCCTGTAAATATAATTGTGTTGACTACTCATTGAATTATGGAGTCCCTAGCTAGTCTATTCATGAACATGGTCTGCAAAGAACAATTGTTATGTAAATAAGAAGCCAGTCGGCTTGTCCTTGAATCGATTTTCTTATTTCCTACACACCATCAGTCGCGATAGAAATGTAAAAGCAAAATGTGTACAGTCATCAAAAAAAGTAACTATACAGGTAATAAATGTACTTTTAACTCTAAAAATATATATCCTACCTAGAAATAATATATAATAAAGTTGTTGAGAATTTATCTTCTTTAATATGAGATATTCCACGCTAGGATCGGTTGAATATTCAAGAAGCGACAATCTAAAATGTAAGGTAAAGTCACAATTTCAAATTCACATTTTACATTTCATCACGGGGGAGAGAATGACAGGTAGCGTGTGTGTGGCGTATTAATCCATCGGAACAATGCGACCGACTGTCCAACCTGCGCATGCATCCCCCAATTGCACAACCGGTAATCAATAAGATAGCCCGTAGATTTGGTCCGCGTGTAGAAAATAAAAATGTGAAAATGAAAATCGGACTTCTCCTTACATTTTTGAGTGCCACTACCTCAATAATCACCTGATCCTAGCGTGCAATATCTCATATTAAAGAAGACAAATTTGTCAACAACTTTATTATTTAATATTTTTAGGTAGGATATATATTTTTAAGAGTTAGAAGCCCATTTATTACCTGTATAGTTACTTTTTTGATGACTGTATGCACAACTTTCGAATTGGCTATAGTCGGCAATATGATTCAACACATAGGGTACGTAGCAATGTTCAATCCTTTGTAAAGTTGAATAGATAATCGGATTAGGTTATCTGTTGTTATTCCTTCTCCCTCTACTAATTCCATGATCTCATCAACTCGCGTCCTTACCAACTATCTATATTTAAATATTCATGAAATGCAAATATTGCAACGCCCATGCGTACGTCGCTGCCAGACGAAGCCATCCATGATTTGATATTCCGATCTTGTTCTACATTAAAATTAATTTCAAATAAAGAATTATTGATATTTCATGCCATATAATAGGTGATTCTGCCTGTCTTAAATCAAATACGCGCCAGTGTATTAGAAATTAGCTTTTTACAACCATTAATGTGAATAATTTCTGTGCCATAAACTGTGTTTCAAAGAGATTGGGATCATCATGTCTAATATCCCCTGGTTGGCTTCGATCATGTGATAGCGCCATCTAGACCAGTTGCGACAAACTATTAAGGTCAAGAGAATCGGGGTTTTGTCTCTGGAGTTTCTTATCCCATAATTATTAATATCCCTGGACTAATATACACTACACTGGTTCTGGTACACTTGTTGGATTAATTTATGCTACTATGCCTATTACTATAATCACTTTTACAGTCTTACACAATACTGTAAGACAACAGAAACTTCAACTTATTACTTATTTTTGGTGGACAAGTTAACTTGGACACCATAGAGACCAAAAGTGGTTGTAATAAAATGCGAAAATACCGCCAAATTCAGTTATTCAGTGCGAAATTAATATTTTAATGATATATTATATTAAATATGTCTATTACCGTAAATAAAATGGTGCTTTAATTGACAATGTAGCCTTTAAATAATAAAATATCACATTTTAATGTTCGATTTAGTTTGATTGAGTTTCAAAAGTGGTTGTAATAAAATGCGAAAATACCGCCAAATTCAGTGCGAAATTAATACTTTAATGGTATTTCATATTAAATATGTCTATTACCGTAAATAAAATGGTGCTTTAATAAATAATAAATATCACATTTTAATTTTCGATTTAGTTTATTGAGTGGATAAACCAGAGAGTCACACTGATCTATATCCGTTGTAACTCCCACGAAAGTAACGAGAACACTTGGTGTAGCGGTTGGGTCCTCCGCTTTCCACGCGGAGGACTTGAGGTCAATTCTGCAGGAGCCACATCTTTTTTTGTATAATACATTGGTACTTTTTGATGTTCCATTATATTAATTACTTACAATATCATTAGTTTGTTTATTAACGAGACTCTTTTTTTTAACTATTAATATTTTTTATTTTTTTTGTTTAATGAATATAAATTATCACGATTTTCTTTTTTTGATTCGGCTGTTGTGTTGTGATGTTCGTGATTTATTTTTACAAAACGATTGACTACAGGGTGTCCCAAAAAATGTTAACACTCCGGGCACATAAGATATCCTAAAAGGACAGGAACACACGGGTCTAATCTTGATGTATTATGAAAGCTGAGTAATTAAGCTTTCATTTGCATTTTATTGCGTTCCAATTGGTTATTTAGAACGGGAGATATGCTTCAGCAAACATGAGGAAGCAAAATCGGCTTGGTCCAATTTGCATTAATTACAACTATGATTACGAATGCCAAAAACATTTATTGTGCAGTAATTCAAAGTAACAATACCATTGCAACATTTAATCATAAGTTAGAATGTATCGATTATTGAATATAATTGAATCTTTTCATTCATTTATCCAACAATACTAGTTTTATTTCAGTGCAATATTAGTTAATTTATTTAATTGGATGGACCATTTGAACAAAGAACATGAAATGTTTCAATTTCAATTTTAAAGACTGCTTTACTGACAATTACCCATTGCACATGAAAAAAGACTATAGAACTTGAATTCATGACAAAATACCTATATAATGTATGTGTAATGTATTTATTTATGGCTTTTAAGCTTGAAAAGAATCGAAAGAATGCGTTGAAAAGAACAAAGAAGAGATTAACTGATGTGTGTGTGACTTAATCATGTTGCTTCTTGCTTCGTGCATTTTAAAAGCTTTACTTTCATACTGAGAGGATTGGACCAAGCCGATTTTGCTTCCTCATGTTTGCTGAAGCATATCTCCCCTTCTAAATAACCAATTGTAACGCAATAAAATGCAAATGAAAGCTTATTTACTCAGCTTTCATAATACATCAAGATTAGACCCGTGTTTCCCTGTCCTTTTAAGATATCTTATAATATGCCCGGAGTGTTAACATTTTTTTGGGACACCCTGTATTAATTTAATAATTATCCTGGCGCCCCGGGAAATCCAAGTTATTTTGTTGCATTTTTGAATCTGTCATAAATTACGTTTTTCTCTTAATTAATAAACATTGGAATTTAAATTAAATTATAAATTATGATATTTTTTATTCTTCAATTTCTTTTTCTCCATAACGTCACCACATATCGCTCACATAACGTCTCGGTGATTTCCTTCCAGAAACAACACACTAGTGATCCTCTTGCCGACTTCCACAAAATTCAACAGATCCATTCCAAGTCTTCTCATCCTTTTGACACTAAAAACACTTGTCCACCCAGTTTTTAGAAGACCTTGTTTCGCTATCAATTAATTTCGATAATTTTGCTAGGAGATCCAATTCGCCAAATGAAATTGCCGCCAACATATTATTTATAATGGTACTAGTAATATATAGGACGATGATAAAACTTAGTGAAGTTAAAAAGTTAAATTGTTGCAAAAAGTTGACTAAATGATAATTTGCTAAATAAGTTGCCGTGAAATTAAGTTGTTTTACAGAAGTTACTCTGGCTATACTCTAACCAATGACCATGAATGCTCTGACTCACCACGCTCACTATGCCCAAGATGATGTCTTAGTCTCCATAGAAATCTTAACCTTTTGGTTAATATGTAGGACAATTCTTGTTTACTGTGTGGCCTCATCCCAGATTGAATTGTGTTCTAGGTTATGAAAAATTGGTGCAATTCTCAATCCGCACCAGCTCATGACGAGCTGTAGGCCTACCTTTAGGTCGCACAGTGGCCTATGTAAAATCTCTGTGGTACATGCACATCAGTTTTGTGTGTGAGAGATGCCTATACTGCATGCACGTTGGAGCGAAAGTTGTTTCTGCTCCATTTCTAAGTTGCCAGTTTAATTTTTACTACGCACTGGACCAAAAATGATACAATTCCTACAATACATATGGTTAAGATTTATAAATATTTATTATTTAGTGGGATTTGCAGGGTTTAATTCCATTAATATACTATTTGATCACATAATTTTTTGAAAATCTAGAAATTTAGGGTGGTGCTGAGCACCCCCACTATAACCATATCACGATACAAGCACGTGACCAGGGGTCTTGCCGCAATGATTCTTTCGTGACCGCCATTGTCTCTTCATTATTATTTCTTTAATGAGAAGCGTCCTCATTCGAGACTGAGACGAGAGAATTCTTTCTCGTTCTCCGGCGACAAAGTGGTCACGAATCGCGACAGAGCGGTCGCGGATTACATCAGGCGAGGCCACTGTTAACTTAGTCTTTGTAAAAGACACCTCGCAAAATTACCTGTCACATCGCCGAGCGAAGTGATCGAGGCGTATGCCGACCTGTCGCCAAATGACTATTTCCATAGACATGAGCATAGGATCTATGGATTGAGGGCAAAAAGATTTCTTGAGCAACACCAGCATATGCATCATTTTCATCACATGACCACTGACTTCTGCCACTTGTCTACTGGTTCCCATTGACATTACAGTACACTGAAGGCTCACAATGTGGTCAAACGAGGGTCTTTAAGAAAATCCTTCTGCAAGTAGTACAATTGATGCGACTTCAATTCAGTCCTCTCTTGTTTTTCTTAAAGACCCTTTATTATTTGAATAACACGTATTATTTTATGTTTTAGTTGGGATTCAACTTCTTTTTCATATATTAGCCAAGTGGTATGCCTATCTCTACCATGTATTAGAAGTGGAAGTCCAGACAACCCCCAGCTGCTAATTACTTCATCACATGTTTGACCCGGGTGTTTGGCACTTTTTGTTTTGGTGAAAAGCCCTGTTTGTACTGTAGTGGCGCTAAGCATGCTGGTATTGCTCAAGACATCTTCTTTTGGATAGAGGGAGCTCAGCTCACACTGGTTACCAGTGGCGTAGCTAGGATTTTTTTCAGGGGGGCAAGATTTCTAAAATTTTCGTAAAAGGTTGCCCCAATTTTTTTCTAGTCACTTACCTCGTGAAATTCACGTAAATGGGGGGGGGGGGGGGGGGGGGGGGGGGGGGGGGGGTGAGGAGGGAGGGGGGGGGGGGGCTCAAAACATTTCGCACAGTCCAAAAAAATCGCAAGGTTAAAAAATGTCGCACAGTAAATGTACATTTACAATTTTGCTTTCTATTTGGCTAATAACCTCTCAATTTTTTTCCTATTTCCTTTTTTTCTCACCCCTTTTTATTTTTTTAGAGGGGTGGGGGCGGGGGCACAAATTGGATATTTTCGTCAGGGGGGGCAAATGCCCCCCCTGAGCTACGCCACTGCTGGTTACCTCCACACAGCCTTGGTGAAAGGCTACTGTTAACTGAGAGCTAGCTCTGCATCAACGAGTTAGTTTGAAACAAGTTTATAAAAGAACCCATACGGATTCGGGTTTCGGGATCGCATCAAATTTAATCTGCATGTAATATGTCTTCAAGTCTGCAGGTAACGCACCATATCACCTTACAAACTTTTTTCATGAAGTTAAACCTGGCACTGAACCTATAACGCGCGTACATTATTGGACATTTCTCAACCCACTGTTGATTTACTCTCCAAGATCCTGATCTTGAATCACTGATCAAAAGAACACTTTCATGGTAAACCCCGCACAATACCACTCCCTTTCAAGGAGAAAAGCTCGTGGACACCTGCCTCGTCTCAACAAAGACTTTGCTCTGGAGCTATACATTCAAAAAGTCGGCAGTGATGTGGCCAGTCATATTCCCGCTGCACGTTTTCCCGACAACCTCCAAACCTGAACGCCAAGCTCTCCGTGAACTGCAAAATTAGTCTGACATACTCATCAAACCAGTGGACAAACTTTCAGCAGTTGTGATCATGAACAAAAAAGACTCCAGGAGGCACATAGACAGCTTGATAACCCTGACCACTATTCAATGCTATTACAAACTCATACATGACCCGATTGATGAAATCACTATGAAAGTTAATGACATATTGGTGGACATATACACTAAACAGAGGACATTGATGATGACGACACTTTGGATTTTCTCCTCCAGGAATCAACCACCACAAGCCGATTCTATGTTCTCCCCAAATACATAAAGCTGATGACAACCACGTCCTCCAACCCCGGCCGTCCCATCGTCTCTTGCAGGAGTTGTCCACCGAGAAAATCTACTCACAGAGAAGATATCTCTGCCTGTAAATACCTCCTCGATAGTCGATACCTGCACCATCAAACATCCACCCACTTCAACCATCATTTCGCTCAATGAACTCATACTGTCTAACAACATTTGATCATTCTATAAGCAGATCATGGGTCCGCGATGGGGACCACTGTGGTCCCATCTTATGCTATCATTTGTATGGCTTCCCTCGAGGAACTTATACTTAAATCCTCATTACATTCCAGTTGCCTGTAAGGTTTGAGCACAAGTTTGATAGGTTGAACTGGCCATGACGCTAGTATTAGTAAGTTCCACCCATGCTGGGGGACCTTGAGTGTGGCAGCGGTGGAACTAGAAATAAGCCTGAGGGGCTGCAGCATTGCCACATGACTTTCAACACGTGGTGATTTTCCGCCCGATTTGGGCTAGTTTTAAAACTAAAATCTGCTCTTTGGATGATATAATGTTTTTTTTCTCGAAATTTGAACATTTGTTTTTATAAAATATGATATGGGCCATTCTACAAAAATGGGACCACTTCAGCTTTGGAAAATTATGAAAATAAATTGTTTCAAATCTGCTTACTTTAATTGTTTTTGATGACCCAATATGCTAAAGTTACTAGAACAATAATGTTTGCGAACACCACTGCTCACATTTTTACGCACGAAACCATGTAATTCAGGTGTTTTGTTTTTTCACTCGGTGAACGGCGTTATCTAGTGTCATTATTGCATTGACAGTCATTGCATCCCTAACTAAGTCCGAATATGATATTCAAATTAAAAAAAATGTTTTTTTTGTCGTTGAGAGGTCTCCCCATAACAATATTTGACAAGCTATGCGACAGAAGAATGAATTTCATTTGCTAGCCTCAACAAATCTCTTGCTATGAATCAACGCTTTTGACAACTATGTGCTTTCAATTTTGTAACTGTTTCCAAAACTTGTTTTGTCAATTTTACTCTAGTAGAAGAATATTCCCTTCTGTAATGTATCAATTGTCAACTTTTCTTTAAGCCCAACATTGAAATTGCATGTCATTATATAAAGATAACTTTATATGCTATTTTCAATAGTATTATTCTTGAAAAACGCCGTTCACGTGTATGCCAGTTATGGGATTGAAACAAAGATAAAACAATTGAAACTGACATAAAACAGGATATTTTGTCAATCTGGATTCTGAAAAGTCCACTTTATTTTCTTTAAATTGTATTTTTTTTTTAAATTGAGTGCACAAACATACAATTGGAAAAGGGAAAATTGAAGTCCACAGTACTTCCTCAATACAAAACATGTGTAGAGAAAATGATTATCATTCATGGTATTGCCATCATATTTGGGCTTGCATGTTGCCATGGTTGTTCATTAGCAGCGCAATTGGACCAAAACAACAAACAATGTAAGGCAAAAAAACCCACATGTTTTACTTCCATTCAATGTTAGCGCACTATTTCAAGCGGTATACGTCATTGGTCGGTCCACATACAGTTTTGTCATGCAATGTATGTACGCTTTCATGTCTCGCATGCGAGAGTGTGCGTTAATGTTGAAATGTCCGGGTCAAGTCTATGCATGCAGTAGTAGTATTACACTTAGGATATTGAAAGTCTGCCCCTCCTCCAGTCCAGCACAGCATTTGATATCCACCCAATGTTCATGACAATGCTTACTGTAGAACTTTGATGTTGATCCCATGGTGACATTGTCAGATACAGCAAGCAGCTAGAGCAGGCTTTCTCAACTAGATTTACTGATGCGCCACATTTTAGTAACCAACTTGTTGAAGCTCCACTTGGTCATATTTTTTTAGAATTTACAATGGCAAAATTCCCTTTATAACATTAATTTTAAAATATTTTAACATATGTAGGCAGTATATTAACTAATATTACTGTTTTGAGGGCACATACGCGCGTAGCACGAGAAAAATTGCTGTATTTATACATCTGACTGTCATATGCCTGGAATTTGGCTATATCATGATATGATTTATTTTTTTTAAACTAATTTTAACCACTCTCGCGCCACTTAGGATGCCTCGATGCGCCACAAGTGGCACGCGCGCCACCATTTGAGAATGCCTGAGCTAGAGTGTGCGCAAAGATTAAAAATTGCGCATCGGTCCGAACTCGTCATTCGTCTTTGGTATCTATGCATGTTCTACATGCCATAACATTCAGAGTAAAGCTATAGTCACATGGAAGAGAAAAACAATGTCATCTAATATTCTAATAGTCAGTTCATGGTAGCTACACAGTGTTACAGGCAAAATGCATGTTTCCAAAATATATAATGCAATGCACCCAAAAAGGGTTACTGAAATCACCCAAAAAGGTAAATGCAGCCCAAATATTTGCTGAGATAATAAAGAAAATCAAATTAAAATACAAAATGACAAGAATTGGGCTAGACAATGCTCCAATGAGTGTACACAACAAGGCATCCTAAGATCCTGAGAGGCAGGCAAGTGTGTGTGTTAGTGATTAATGGTGACAGGCTTTGTGCTCAGTGTTTACCAACTCTTACCAACTATAATAGCCCAATATGTAATGAACACTAGATTTCCCTATATATCATTTCAATTGACAAACCTTAACATGACAAATGCACCTCATTCGGCCAAAAAAGATCAACCACAGACAAAAAGTAATCACAACATCTACCCAAGGAGATCATGACATATGACATAGCTAGCTTTCTAGAGTTAATATTTTTAAATTGTGAGGTAACATTTATTTTAAATTTGTGAATTCTTTTGGAAAATTATGAAATTGTGAGGTAACATTTATTTTAAATTTGTGAATTCTTTTGGAAAATTATGAAATTGTTTGAAAATTAGCCTTTTTTTACATGATTTGAAAATGTTGACAAAATATTGCAATTTTTTTTTTTTTTTTTTAAATGTGAAAATTAATGCAATTTTTTAATTTTTTTTAAAAAAGTGTAAATTAATGCAATTTTTGGAATGTTTTTGAAAAAAGGGAAAATTAATGCAATTTTTGAATATTTTTTGAAAAAAAATGTGAAAATTAATGCAATTTTTTGAATGTTTTTGAAAAAAAAGTGAAAATTAATGCACATTTTGAATGTAAAATGTGAAAATTAATGCAATTTTTGGAATGTTTTTGAAAAAAAGGGAAAATTAATGCATTTTTTGAAAATAAATGTGAAAATTAATGCAGTTTTTTGAATGTTTTTGAAAAAAAAGTGAAAATTAATGCACATTTTGAATGTTTTTTGAAAAAAATGTGAACATTAATGCAATTTTTGGAATGTTTTTGAAAAAGGGACAATTAATGCAATTTTTGAATATTTTTTGAAAACAAATGTGAAAATTAATGCAATTTTTGGAATGTTTTTGAAAAAAAGG
>CM069457.1:1626458-1701460 GCA_035610835.1 Ophiura sarsii
AACATGCCTAGTATTTGTTAAGTAATCCTTGCGATAGACAATGAGTTTTGAAAGGTATCTGAAAAATAAACATAATATTGGTTAAAACCAGTCCTATACTATCGCGTGGAAAGTGTTACGGCATTGGTTTATGAAATGAACTCTGATACGCTTTTAGATTAGGGGAGTAATGAAAAGTAAGTTACAATGACAGTAGCTAATGAATGATTATCTGGGACTAATATATCTAAAATATATTAGTCCCAGTGATGTTATTAAGATGAGAATTAGTGGGAATTTTCTGAATTCGTTCAGTTTTTATAACACTTTATTTGTTAACAAGAGCTAATTGTTTCTTAAAATAGTCCCCTTTAGTCAGAAAGTTATTTTATTAATACAGTGTTTCTAGAAAAAGTATACACAATTAAAAAAACATCATTTCCCATCTCATAGGCCTACCTACTATAGGCCAATTCCATGCCAAATGTGAAAAACAGCCAAAATTTCAAATTGGTTTTACAAGTTTTTCTTCTCTATTGTTGGTAAGAGGTATATCTCTATTTATCAAGTTTGATATGATCTCACCTCAATTTGTTCGTTTTGGTCATTACATCATCGTTTGAAAATAGGTGCGCAAAAAGGATAATGCTTTTTTAATTTGGCTTGAAAAAAGCTAGTTAAGAAAGTGTATTATTTTTGTAATATAAAGTATTGCTTTTTAAATGCTATTTGTGATTTAGTTATTCTAAATAAAGCTTCCAATGAAAGTGAAAAGCAAAAAAGTGATATCACTTGCGAAAGGCGCAATGCGAGTTATCATTTTTAAGTTCATTTTTTCCATTGGATCGCGTAACGTCCGTAACATTTTTTTTTTTTTTTTTCCTCTGGGAGAAAACTAATTGGCTGATTTTAATAACATCACACATTCACTGTTAGTTTGTGATGGGTTCAATCATTGAGCAAAAAAATAAATAAATCTATAGTTAGAAATACCTTAACGAGCGTTACGGACGTTACATAAATCGTTACGGACGTTACATAAATCGTTACGGACGTTACAGCTTTTACTCAAGAGCTTCTAAATGACACACCTTTGTGAGCTGTAACACTGAAAATATTAATTTGTCAAAAATGTGGTCTTATTTGACAAATTAGACCACATTTTCTTCAACAATGGTTTAGATTTGTGCACTGCTACATAGTCAGTGTAGCCCAATTGAGGAAAAAGTACTGTTGACATTTGCAAAGTTGACAAGTCAGGAGTGTAACACTATGTAATTCTTTGATACTGTGTTGTCTTGCCACATATTATGCTATAAACTTGAAACTTCCAGAGTAGTTTCTGATAAGCATTGTTTTAAAATATGTTAAACAGTTCTGTGACAGTTACATCTTTTGTGTATGATAACTTTTGCCCTCTAAAGTGACGAAGAACAAGTGTTTTTCATAAGAAAAATTACATTTTTTCCATTTTCAGTGGTAGAGATATACTTGATAGTGTTAGAGTGGGTAGTGTTAATAACCTTTAATATAGATACCTAAAACACAAACAAGCTCTGTGTGAATGAAAACAATTAGCATACTCTGTAGTAAATATGCCATAAAACATAAATAGATGTTTTCAGACTACCCCTTCCATTATTTTACAACTTAACCAACTAAGGGACCGTTCATTATTTATGGTGGAGGGGGGGGGGGGGGGGGGGGGGGGGGGGGGACAAATTCGAGACTCGTATGTTTAAAATAACCTAACCCCCCTACAGCTGAAACTGTAAATTACATGACCCCCTGCTAATCAGTAGCTTTATACACAACCCCCCCCCCCCCCCCCTTCCTCGAAAAAAATCAACTTGTTACATACTTAAGGGGCTGTCTTTAACTTAGGAATTTTGTTCATGCATAACCTACGTTGTCAAATTTTGTTTGTGCCCTATCTGAACAGCCAATAATTTTATGATGCCCCTTCTTTTTATTGTGTGAAATTAGTAATGGCGAGCGTAGCGAGTTGGAATTTTTTTTTCTCATATTTATACACTTTGGATGGTTTTGTGAGTCTTTATAACCCGAACAAGTTAGAACATTCTGAGCAGAAACGTATAATCCAGTGAAACGTTCTACTTTTGTGAGCATTGGTGCAAGCTGAAATGAGGTGAAAAGCATGCAACAAATCACATTTTTAAATCATGAAGGGGTCACACCATTAAATAGAGCTCCATAGAGATATGTACAAAAACACCGATATAAAACTCTGTTTTAGACCACTAAATTACGAAATTACCAAAAAGTGAAAAAAATAGGTAGGTTGACCTGCTCGATTTTCAAAAATATGCCCATGGAGTTGACTACCTCTCTGATGAGCTTAGAAATGTCGCCGTAATCGCCAATGTTTCCAGTAAAAAGCACAAATTTGAAAGATCTCTCAACATTTACCTAGATGATATTCACAGTTTATAGTCAGGGTGCATGTAGGTGATGTCCCATTAATCACAATTAATCAAAAATCATAGGCATTTACGCAATTGTATTACTTTCAAGACTTTTTAAATTGAGGATTTTGTGATGCATACTTTCTGATTCTAGCTTTAAACCCCGTCCTTAAGGGTAGGGGATACCCCCATTTAGTGTAGTGCACCCTAAAATTGGATTTTGTAACATTATACACCCTGTGGCTCTAATGTCTCGACCGTTGATGATTATAGATGCTTTTTCCACCATATCGTCGATTTGCTGTACAGAAGTCGTCTGATAGTAACGTTTTTGAAGTCGATAGGTTTTAAGGAAATATGCGCGAAGCCCCCCCCCCCTGTTCAAGAATAAAAAGTTACATACCCCCCTATTTTAACATGAAAGTTACATGACCCCCCTATAGTTTACCCCCCCCCCCCCCCTCCACCATAAATAATGAACGGTCCCTAACATCAAAGTAACACAAGAAAAACACATGGATTTTATGACAAATTAGGGACAAAATGTCCCATTTTGATATTATAAATCGTGTTTTATTATTGATTTTAATACATGTAACGTCCGTAACGCTTCAAAATGTAACGTCCGTAACACTAAAATCAACAGCGTTGGACGATACGGGAGTACTAATTTCAAACTTGCTTTTCATGTTAACATAAAATGGAGTCAGCGCTTGCTCAATATAGTTGACAGAAAAAAATAAAACAGGGAACTGAACAGAGATTTAAGGATATGTACCATAGTCAAAAAGGCACTTCCTTTCAAGGTAACGTCCGTAACGCTCGTTTCTAATTTTTGTTGCTAATTAACTAAGAAAGCTAAAACAAAATTGCTTCATTATATTGAACATTAGAGTGTTTACTACTAGCAACCTAAGAAATAAAGTGTTATCTTATCAGCAAACAGATGTGCTATTCAATTAAAAGTTGCAAGTTGCATGTATCTGTAACGTCCGTAACGGTGGAATTGGCCTATAATTTAAGATGGGCAAAAATGTTGGGAAACTAACTAGTTATTTTAGTCCAAGCATAAATTTCCATTTTTCAAGCATAAATTTCCATTTTTATATTTCAGTTCAGTTTTTATTTGTCTCCATTGTCTCCATCCCAATTTAAATGCAATAACAATATATATAAAATAACTGCTAGAGATGCAGGTGGATGCCATTTAAAACGCATAGTTTGAGTTCCAATTTTAATTCCTTAGAGCGTGAAGTACTTCTGATCAATGCTTAATTGATCTGCATGGGATTGTGGGAATGAATTTATTAGTTCCCAACATGGGAACTGTATAATATTTTCGATATCATTTAATTAAAATACTTATTTAATTTGATTCTTAAAACTTCATTGACCACCATAATATATCCATAAAATATCTGTATTAATATATCACAGAAAACTATACTCGACCTGAGAATTAATTTCGTAGCATCATATAGCCACACAAACTAGGCCTATATCACACAGGCCTATCCCAAAAGAAAAGGATATTTAAATATACTAGGTTTTCCCGGCGAATTTCACACTATACGCGTTCAATTTAGTAAAAGATGCTTTCGTTTTCCCGTGAAATTGATTGAAGTTCAGAATCCCGTTTTCTATTTCATGATTGATCCTTTTCCTAAAATGTGCAGCGAATCGTAAACAAGTAATATCACTTTCACTAATGCGCAATTATTTAGTGAATTGTTTTTCAATTCAGAGCAAAAACGAACGCACGTATACAATCCTGTTGCGTATAACACTTTCCACGCGGCAATTATAGTTTTACCATAGTATACAAAACATATTTTTTAGAAACCTTTCCCCATTTTTAAAGTCTATCTTAAGAATCACTGATACAATAGGCAAGCGTGTACTTATTTTAATGCACTTCTCATAATGATTCGATTCCAAATATGGTGACTTCATAATGTTGACATTTTTTAAACATTTAGGACTGTCGTCTGCAGGCGACTACCGCGTGGAAAGCGTTCAGATTTTTTTCAAGTTATTCTCACGTCTTATTCTAATGCTGCTTACCTTCAAAAATATTAGTGATTCTTTATTTTAAATATTAAAATTAAAAAGGTATAAAATGTTCGTCACACATATATATAATTGCGCAAATGGGCGATTCCATGAAAATGTGACGGAGCAAAAAAACTGAAAATTGCTCCAAAAGATTTATTTTTACCTCTATGTTGTTCAAAGCTCATGCAAAGGTTCAGGAAAAAATTGTTACAACATTTGGCGCATGTTTATTATGAAAAAATTCTACTTTTCTTACCCCCAAAATGGTAACACGTGTTACCGGAGCAACACTTTTTGAAAATATTTACTTTATTGATTTGGTTTTAATTTACGCCACTTATAATTTTAATTCTACTAGTTAGGCCATATTTAAAAATAAGAGGGCTACTATTGAAGGGGATAAGCTTTGGAGTGATTACCAAGTCAAACGTCATATAGCTAAATCCCTAATCACCTAATCAAGGATAAGATTATGCAAATGCGTATTGATAGGTCTATTCAAATTGCTCAATAGGGTGGTCCTCTTTGTTGTAAGTTCTGGCAATAACTCAGGGGTAGGCAACCTAAACAGGATGTTCATTGTCTTAATCTTAAGGGGCCAGGGGGTAATAATATAATATTTGATAAAATGAAACAATAAGTTTTGCAATATTGGAGAACGCTTGGTAAAATGAATGTAAACATGAATACCGAGGAGGATTATGAATCAATAGAAGAGATTTGTAAATAATATTAGAACTTGTAATAAATTGATAATAATTGTATAAGTGATATTGACCTAGGCCTAAGCTTAGATATAATTAGAGATGCTATTAGGAAATGTAAGAATGATAAATCGTCAGGATTGGATGACATTACTAATGAATTATTGAAAAATGGCGGCACGTGCCCCATCAACCGCTCGATATTATCCTTATTTCGTAAAATTATTGAATTGCAATCTACACCATCTGCTGAGTGGAATAGGGCCTAAGGGTGTTAAGAATAAGGAGATCGCAAAGATCTTAATAATTGCACGCGCGGAAAAGCAATTCAAAAGCGACAACTCCGCGAGGCGGAAATGTGAACAAATAATGGTATTCCCGCAAGCGGACATTTGAAGAATATTTCGATGACTCCGCTAGCGGAAGTATTAAGAAATATGTTCTTTCCCGCGCGCGTAAAAACAACCCAAAAACGACAACTCCGCGAAGCGGAAATACGATTAAATAATGGTAATACCGCTAGCGGGCATTTTGATGACCCCGCTTGTGGAAATGCTGAAATATTATTGCTTTTCCGCGCGCGGCAAAGCAATCCGAAAGCAACAATCCCGCGAAGCGGAGATGTGAATTTTGTTTTGCTTTTCCGTGCGCGGCAAAGCAATCCCGAAGCAACAATCCCGCGAAGCGGAGATGTAATTTTTAAATAAACTATTCCCTAGACCACCATTACCTGCGTTCAAACGTGCGCAGAATATATCTGACCAAAGCGTGAGATCAAGGCTCCCGCCATCTGAACACACACAAAAGATGAAGATGCCACACCTTCGATCCATGACAACTCATCAACAATGCACTATCCGCCGACGCCCAAATCCGGTCCACTTGAACCTGCTTATCCAAATGCCGATTTCAATGATTTCGATTTTGAAGTACTTCAATGCTTATTTGACTTAGCGTGTTTATCCCGGCACGGGAACCTAATTTAATATCTCAATATTATGAATTACTAATTAACAAAGTAATTGTTTATCTTAATTTTTGATTTGATTCTGTCTAAACCTATCATCTCTACCATGTACAAATGTGAATACCATGATTACAGTACCTACACTGTAAAAACAAACGTTTGACTATTGATAAACACTACAACACGTTTATTTGTTGTTGTTTACGTGTAAAGGTATAGGAGGTTGTTAAAGATAAACGGGTTGCAGAAACGCTACAACGCGTTGATACGTTTATTAACTGTTATCAAAAACGTGTTTATATCAGCAATCATGTGTTTATAATTGCTGGTATAAACACGTTTTTGATAACAGTTAATAAACGTTTCAACACGTTGTAGCGTTTATGCAACCCGTTTATCGTAAACGACCTCCTATACCTTTACACGTAAACAACAACAAATAAACGTGTTGTAGTGTTTATAAATAGTCAAACGTTTGTTTTTACAGTGTATCTAGATATCAGTGATACGCTTGTAGCTATACCAAAAGCATACACAACAGCCTCACTAAGATCTAAAATCAAACATTATGAACTTGTACGGAATAAAGACATTATTTAATAACATAAAAATGGAGTAATTTTGTCAACTTGCGTGATCTTTTAAGAACGACGCATTACAGAATTATGCCAAAAACTATACCATGAATCATCTTAAAGTTATTGCTCCCCCTTCCCCCATATTGCCATTAAACGGCGTAGCTGATGAGAATCTCTAACTGAGATTCGAAACCGGTCCTACCCTTACCCCTTCTGTTGAAATACCGCATATCATCAACATATATGCCTATGATTACATTTATTTCACTGTGTATGATCCATGCCTGTTATTGATAATGCATTGTATCTTTTAGCCTCGATAGATCATGTTGTTTTGGGCGGACCCCCACTAAATACTTTAGGAGTCAACTCTACTCTAAAGGTACTAGTGATTCTATTCTTTACCCCTTCTGTTTAAATACCGCATATCATCAACATCCGGGATCAACATATGCCTATGATTACATTTATTTCACTGTGTACCCATGCCTTTTATTGATAATGCACTGTATCTTTTAGCCTCGATGGCGGACCCCCACTATAAATACTTTACGAGTCAACTCTACTCTACATTTATTTCATGGTAATACCGCTAGCGGACATTTTGATGACCCCGCTTGTGGAAATGCTGAAATATTGCTTTTCTGCGCGCGGCAAACCAATCCGAAAGCAACAATCCCGCGAAGCGCAGATGTGAATTTTGTTTTGCTTTTCCGTGAGTGGCAAAGCAATCCGAAAGCAACAATCCCGCGAAGCGGAGATGTGAATTTTGTTTTGCTTTTCCGTGAGCGGCAAAGCAATCCGAAAGCAACAATCCCGCGAAGCGGAGATGTGAATTTTGTTTTGCTTTTCCGTGCGCGGCAAAGCAATCCCGAAGCGACAATCCCGCGAAGCGGAGATGTAATTTTAGAATAACTACAAGCGGTAAGTTTGTGCCGCGTTGGGAAATGTAAACAAATACGTGCATGTCCGTAAGCGGGAAAGCAAAGACAAAGCGACAATTCCGCGAAGAGGATTACAAACAGGAAATGGTACCTCCGCTTGAGGACTTTATCCCCCGCTTGCGGCAAATCCAATAAATGTGTGCATATCCGCAAGCGGAGATACCAAGCGGAGCTTACATTCCCGCTTCGCGGGAACGCAAGCGGAGTTTTGCAGTACCGCAAGCGGTACTGCAAAGAATTCGGTCCATTTTAATACCTGCATATGAGGCAGATTAACCCCAACTTTGAACTCGTCCAAGTTATTGGCGATTTGTACATGCTCACAAAATCTGGAATCCATTGATGACTTAATGAAGACGTAATCGCAAACACAAATTTCAGCTAAGGCAATCTCTAGGGGCGAGACCAAACATAAAATAGCCTAGCGCTGCACAAAACTGAATTGACAATGAATTGCGTATAGTGGCGTTTGGGGGACTCATATCAATACGCTATAGTTTCATGCTCTACTACGCTTTAACTCTTTCCGCTCACACACATGGGTAGTAAACTACGGCACAGCATAATGACGCCCCTTGATTGGAAAAACGGTGATCCACGCTTGCGATCAGCGACGGAGCGTTATGGAGTATATAAAACATTATGGTGATATACGGGGGTACAATAACTAGAATCGCCGCCATTTTCTTTGATGTGACGATGTCGAATAGAAAATAAATATCCCTATCGCGGAAACATTATCCCTCATAATTCTCCAAATAACCAGTCACTCGAACTCAGCCGAGGTAAATACTGTACCAATATCGTGTCCACAAATCGTACTAATTCAAGCTGTATTTTTCGAGATATTTCGCACACAAACTTCGATTTCAAAATCTTAGGATGCCGGTACCCGTCCTCCAAAAATGCCACCTTCAACTTAATTCTACTAAATAATAATAATAATAACACACACTATAATAGAGCGTCTTTACTTTAGTGAGAGAAACCCAAAGCGCTTTACAAAACTAAAAATACAACTACGAAATATGGGCAAAATATACGTACAGAGTAAAGAGCATATTTAAAAAAACAAACATCGTCAGATAAATAAAGTAAAAAACGCATTTAAAGTACTTAAACTCTTCAAACATTATTGAAAATAAGTATAAATGGTTAAAACTTACAGTGGAAACTAACTGGTAACTGCGCAAACTGTATTCTCAAGCAGACGACGACGAAGGTAAATGGGGAATTGTTTTACAATCAACAAGTGCGCGCTTCAGTATTCATTCATAGAATGGATATTGCAACCGAAAAAGAGCCTGCGCATGTGCATGAACGCAATGCATTTTATACAGAAATAAAATAAAATAAAATAACGTGCACTTTGGTCCTCCCTAGGCAGACCGAGATTTCAAGAAAAAGAAAAATCGGGTCTTTTTTATTTTTTTATTTTTAGTGTTTCTCATTCTTTTTATTTTTCATTCATCTATATTCTATACATAGTTATATAACATAATAAAAATATATTAAACATACTGGTATCAATAAGTTACAAATATGAACAAAAACATGACTCTACCACCAGCGAACAGCATGTAGGCCTACCAACAATTACCATTAGCATGAGGATAGATGGCTAATGATCATCAATGGCACATGATCTTCGCAGGTGAGTTGACAAACAAAGCAATATATAATATGGGCTGTCATGTACATGTGTTTTACAAGAAGAATATCAAAACCTACTATTTACTCTGTTGTGGGCTTTTGCCAATCTTATGCCACATATTTACAACTCGCGACTGTGACGGATTGTCTGCATCAACTTAAATCAACTTAGACTGATTTCGAAGGGGAAGTCCTATCCGGGGGGGGGGGGGGGGTTCTCACATTGATATGGTATACATATATGTGCCTGCCTTTTGGGGTGCTTTTTCGCAAAATTGGTATAGCGATGGGGTGTTTTTATCAAAGAACATAAGGCGCCCAATGTGCATAAATTGGGTGTATTTTGAGGATTTTAAGCACCTGGGTGCTTTTCTAACAAAATTGGTTAAATGATGGGTGGGAAATTGTCCAGAAAATAGGTATCTAGAGAAAGTCAAATTTTCGAAGTCCGGCAGGCACATCCACGTACGATTTTGGCAAAAGCACCCCCCCAGTCCTATATTCAGAATATGATATCTGCTTCAATAAGAAACATGATTTGATGTCGATAAGGAGATCGTAACATCGTAATTTACCGATTTTTAGACGCTGTAGCAAACAAGAAATGTTCCTATGTTTATCTTAGGACAGAGATCAGCACCACCAGTTTCATTCAAATACAGTCAGTCGTTAGCCAAAAAAAAAAATCTTCTTTTAACCTCATAGAGGTAGTGTAGTCTTTATTTTCATCTCAACAAGTGTTAATTTATAATATCACGTTAAATAATAATACACATATGTAAATATAGATATCGTACATTATGAGACATTCTTTTATAATATTATTAGTACAATGTGATTACATGCATGTGAAGAAAACTTGATTTAACATTTCAAGAATAAAGTATCATTTATTTTATATTCCAGTATATTTTGCAATGTTCTAAATCTTGCTGTTCTATTTTTACCTTTCTTTTCGAAAATGCAATAATTTCGTAAATCTTCTTAATTTCCAACATAAACAGAAATGAAATAGGTGTTGTTTTATTTGTATCCTAATAAATTATTCTTGATTTTTATACGGCATAAGATGCTAGTTCAATTAACATATTTGTAAAATTAAATTTAGGATTACGGATGTTCCAGCCGCATATGATTTTTTCCAAGATATATCAAAATCGTATTCCTTCATCAAGAATCGTATATATTTGGAAAATTTAATCCAGAAATTTTTGTTATAATTGCATTTTACAAAAAAGGGATCATAATTGTCTAAACAATTACATACATTACATGTGTCTGAGACACTTAGTTGCCATTTACATAAATTCCTTTCACAGCAAATAAAGATTGTTCATGAGACTATATTGAAAATGGCCTTGTTAACTATTCTGTTTCTAATTTTGAAAGAAAATATTTTACTCCAATCATTACTATTGATTTTTTTGTTTTTCCCAATACTGTATACAAGAGGCATCTTCTGAGTGAGTATTTAACATTTTATATATATCTTTAGTCTGTAAAATACTAATGTGTTTGACCGAATAATATTCCTAACATTAAAAAATGTACGACTTTGTTTCTTGTGTGAACACAAATTGTTCTTTTTTACTTCGTGTTTCCATTTTTTTGGAATTGCAGACATAAGCATGTGCAGCTTAAATATATTTATTGGACATTTAACTTTTCTTGACAGTTCAGTCAAATTGATAAACCTGTTTTCAGTTACAATATCATGAACATGTATAATACCAGCATTTATCCACTCTGTATAATACAGCATATTATGGCCTTTAAACCTAACATTGTTATTCCCGATATAATATCGTTCTTATGATGAACCGCACCGTCTTCATCTTTTTTTTCCTGCAGAACATACCAAGCTTTCAGAACGTCTTTATAAAATGGTGGAGGATTATTTTTAAACACTTTGTTTACATTTTTACCTTTACAATTAAGTTTGAGTAACAAGGATAGACCACCAATTGGCTCTAGTAGATATTTCACAATCTTATTCCAAATTCCAGTATTATTTGTATCTAACATTCGTGATACCCATTTTATTCTTAGAGCATTTATCTGACATTCAATATCAGTCATTTGTAGACCTCCATTATCCATACATTGTGTTGTAGTGCGTCGCTTTACTTTTTCCTTACCGGACCTCCACATTAAAATGTATACAGAATTATATTTACTTCTTTAATAACGTAATCAGGTACTATGATACACGATCCATTGTACAGTATCTGTGAGATGCCAATTGTTTTTATAATACTGATCTTTCCATAACAGGCCTATGTTAGTCTTCTCGCTTTCCAGCGGCTTAAAGTCTTTTCCAATTTTACAATCTTTGCGATTGCTTTGCATCTATTAAGAGTTTCTTGAAATAAAATAATATCGTTACATCACGTAAATAGACCACAAAAAGGTCGAATCTACGCCGAAATTCATTGCCTGCAAGCAACAAAGACGGTCGTGTTTTTGGCGCTGTGTTTTAATAATATAGACAGAGTTGACGGCGCAAAGCCTGACTTCGAGGGATTTACGGAGAAAGGAAGGGAACAGAATTCGGCGTTGTTTGGAGGGAGTGGCGTTCTCCGCGAGTATTACCGTTACACGGACTTTTATTTCGGCTGGACGTGGTATGACGTTGCATTATTCATGTTATTTAATCAACGCTGACGTAGCGACACATTTTTATAATTCTACGGAACACCATTCGTGTCAATATGATTGCTGTTTGATACATGTACAAACTTTGACGCATGCGACAATTAATTTTGTAAGGGGACGATGCTGATTAATGTGGCTATTTACCTCGCTGGTTACTATTCTGGTGTCACTCTCAGAATTACATCGTTAGTAAGTTACGCTACAGTTAGCAGGCGCGGATCCAGCAAAGTTATAGGGGGGGGGGGGGGGCAAAAAAGATGAAATTGTGCTGGTACCATAGCTATGCTTGGACAGGGAGTGTCTGAGGGGGGATGTGCCCCCTCCGATGTAGAACATTTTTCAATTTTGGAACTCATTGGGTGCGATCTGGTGTATACTTTTGACCAACATTTTATTGAAAAGCCACCTCTTCATTTCCAATAAATATTTTGTTTTTTATCAATGCACGAAAGAAGTTGAGCATACTGATATATCCGTGATTTAAGTAGAAATGGTTTAAAAGCTGGAACAGGGGGAGTCTGAGGGGGATGTGTCCCCCTCAGAATTGAGTCTGAGGGGGATGTGTCCCCCTTAGAATTGGAAATTGTTTCAATTTTCGAACTCATTTGGTGCGATCTGGTGTATACTTTTGACCAACATTTTATCGGAAAGCCACCTCTTCTTTTCCAATCAATACATTTTTGTATCAATGCAGGAAAGAAGTTGAGCATATGATATTTTCTTAATTTAAGTATAGATTGTTTAAAAGCTCAAACAGGGGGAGTCTAAATTGGATTTTTTTCTCAAATTTTCGAACCAATTTGGTGCGATTTGGTATGTACTTTTGAGCAATATATGTACTTTTGAGCAATATTTTATTGAAAAGCAATCACTTTATTTCCGATATTGGCTTTTTATATAATAATAATAATAATAATAATATAACGTATTTATAAAGCGCAACATGTATAAAAACCTCAGAGCGCTGTACACAAAAATACACATAAAAGAAGGGAAGGCAAAGTATACAGCGTGTATCAAAAAGAACGCAACACTTTTTGTCGAGAGCTGTACGGTCACAGCAAAAGACAAATGAATCTAAAACTTATACACTCTGTTACGTCCACCTATTGGCTATCACACAGTCAAACCACAACGACATCGAATATTTATTCGCTGAGACATCAAAGGTATAAGTAAAGAAGTGCAAAACACGTTTTACATCGTTCGTTCTAAAAACTTGGATTTTCCTGTCCGATTAGTGTAGGCCTATGCCTATGCCAGAAAGAAACTATATAGTTACCTCCAAAATATCAGATTTCTCGTCAACGTAAGTACGCGTATGTATCCCGACCAACTTCCAATAAACTCCAAACGTTATGTCCCTCACATCATGCCTCCCCTCTCGCCTTGTCGTACCCCCTCCCCAACCCTTTTCTTTTTGCTTGTCCCTCTTCTTTCTCTCTCTTCTGCGCCTGACAGTTAGGGCATAACTACTTGGGAGGTAACCTCCCTATTAGGTTACACCAGTTAGGTGCACTCGGCCGATTATGTGCTTAACACTTTCTATGCGGCTGTTAGTTTTACCATACAAAAGTTTTCAGAAACCTTTCCCAACTTTCAAAGTCTTATCTCAAGAATTACTAAACCAATACTAGGCATGTTTGTACTTATTATAATGCCTTTCTTATGGTGATTCTAAATAATATAGTGATGAACTTCGATGAAATATTGTGTGCAAAAGTGGGTACTAGGAGATAGAAACCTTGTTATCTTTAATATGAGTCTATGCCTTACATCAGTGGTTCTCAACCTTTTTTGCCCATGACCCCTTTCGACATTCTTGGTCAGTACCGTGACCCCCCCCCCCCCAAAAAAAAATATATATATAGGAAATAATTGATTGTGTGTGATTACGCACTGAAAAAACTCACAGCTAACCAGCTAAGACTTGTATTCTTCACAGCCAGATACACCCTTTGCCCCGCACATTGCGGTTAATCACTCCAGATCCATTCATCTGTCTCGTTCAGATAGCACACAGTTATGACAGTAATCACACACAAATCAATGATTCCTATACCTATTGCAACTTTTCTGTTGCATGCGCGGTCATTGAAATCGCCATAACTTTAAAAGTATCCATTCGATTTTGTTGAATGAGGTATCAAACTGCGGAAAAGAAATTTGCTCATTTAATGTATATCTCAGATATTTTTGTACCGATTATATATTTTGAATTAGCGAACCTCAAAGCACCTGGTCAGGGACTTCATGTGCTAGGTGTATATTATTGCACTAGTTTAAATCCCCTTAGAGACTTGTACAATTAAACATACAAATGCATCATGTCCTCGTGAAAAAAGAATTAAATAAAGAAATTAAATATCCGTAAAATTCTATTGAATTATTAAATTTAGTAGTATGCAGTGGCAAAATGTATTTTTGTGATCGCTCAATTTAGCTGCTTTTATAATTGCTAAAACTAATCATGGTAACGCCTAATCAATCACACAGGACACATACACCAGTTTCGACGTTTTCAAGCATTACCAAATTATATTTAGCAATTATAATGATTGACTTTTATCATTATCATGATTATGTTGGGCACATGAGAGAAAACAAAGTAAAAACAGTATTACTGTTTTTCACTTTAAATAATTATTTACAGTGGTGGGGGAAGCATCATACGCGAACATATTTCATTTTTAGGGGGAACGCAGATGGGTTGTATAATATAAAGTCTATTAATATTCGCAACGGCATTTTATTATTCATGTCATCGATGAAGATCAAGAGGTGTAATACAATACAATACAATACAATACAATACAATACAATACAATACAATACAATACAATACAATACAATACAATACAATACAATACAATAATAATAGTCACATATCGAATAATGCAGGTAAGAGACTCGTAATTTAACGTGAATTTGGTTCATTTCTTGTTAAAAACCTGACGTACAGGGTGTGTCAAATAAGTGTCCCATGTCAAACATGTTTTTTCTGGCAAAGACAAAAATAAAGATTGTGCGCTAAATACTAATAATCATGTTCAGTACTCTTTAATGTGCCATATGAATTTCTTTCCTATCCATTTTGGAGCTTACGTTATCACAGTGTTGCAAATATACACAGGCATGTTCAAATTCAGCTTTGGCCACTTTTCATGAGAAGAGAGCACTTTTATTATATAGAATCGTCATTAAGTGTGCCATTGAACATATTCAATAACATCAATACAGGGTGAACCCAAAAATCACAAACTTTTCTGTTCTAAGTACGGTGAGTTAAGTATTTATCAAATCAACATTTTCAAATGAAGTCAAGGGGACTTCTGTTTTTGTTTTCAAAGTCTCTTATATAATACAAATATTGATTTACATAATAAATGAATATTGATGAGATACTGTACGGAAAGAAATGGTTTCAACCAGGTACTTGTTCTGCTCATGTAGCATGAAACCATTTTTTTGCACTTCACTTACACTACTAAACAACACTTCTTACAAAATTACACGTATTTTAAGTTTCGTGTGGCCTATTTTTATGATCTAAAATGTTTCAGAAAGTTAAATGTATGGTGCACATAGCTGGTGAACGAGTTATCATAATAATAATAATAATAATGGTAGCTTATAATGCGCCAACATTCAACAAAAACTGTTGCTCCAGGCGCATCGACACAACATTGCAAAACAAAAATGGTACAAAAATGCGAATGAAGGAAAACCGTCATCACTTCAACACAACAACAACAACAGAAATGGTAGCGTTGACATGGTTGAACTAGTGACAATCCCCACTCACAATCTGAACAATCTGAACAAAGCCACAAATAATAACATACACATTAAGAACATGATACTGAATTCACAAAAATATTAATCAAAGAAATCACTCTCAGTTTTCATAATTAAAGTCTTTAACAATGTTTTGAATGAATCCACAGATTCTGCAGTTTTTACAGACTCCGGAAGCTTATTCCATAAGCGAGGTGCAGCACATAGAAAAGAACGTGATCCACAGGATTTTGAAAATCGCGGTTCAGTGAAAAAGTATTTTGCTGTTAGAACGCAATTGTCTTTCTTGCTTGTATGGAGATAGAAGATTAGAGATATACAATGGTGACATTATTAAATAAGTATATATTTTGAAGATAATTCTGTCCTTTATTGGAAGCTAATGTATCTCTTAGAACTGGTGTGATATGCTCAGTTCGTTTGGTGCGTGTGATAATTCTAGCAGCTATATTTTGTAAGCGACTGAGGCGCTTGACCTGGAGATTCGGGAGTCCATTAAGCAGAGACTTTCCCATGTCAAGGCGCGATGTAACAAACGCATGGACGACAGCTTTTGGTTGGTGAACGATTCAAGAGTTTTAATACTTCATCTTCCGTAGCACATTCAAACGAAGTGAGGATGGAGTCAATTGCATCAAATGATATATCCGGTAGCACACATGAATGGTCAGTAAAGCCGTCGCGAATTATTCGAATCTTGTCACTGAAAAAGGTACAAAACTTATCAGCAAAGTTGCGCATTTGAATCACATAGAAGTAGTTATGCAATATTTTGTTATTTTAATGGTAAAAAAACCATTGAATTTTGTGATTTTGGAGTTCAACATTTTCCGGGTCACCTTGTACCTACTAAAATGTTGATATAGTTAGTTTAATTGAGCAGAAAAACAATTTTTATTTTCATCCATATTATTCATGACATACCATACATTATTTGAATGTTAGACGGTATTTTAAATAATACATTGAAATATCCTATAATCATCATCGGAATCACAAAGGCAGTTTTGTTTCTATTGAAAGTCATTTTCTTGTTCAAAAGTGGCCAAAGTAACTCTTGTTACTGAATTGATCATATCTCGGTGGTAACATTTAAATGGGGGTAAAGAGTATTTGATAGAAGACTAATATGTCTTACCAGAGGTCTGTTTGTTTTTTAAACAAAAAGACATGGGATGTAGTTTTCATTAATTTTCGAAGTCATGGGACACTTTTTTTGACACACCCTGTATAAGTCTAGACTAGGCCTAGTAAAATATATACATGTTTCCCGTCCCCGCCCGCCTCCTTTTTGGCCACCGCCTCATATTTTTTTACTATTTACTATATATTTCTGAAAACTTGGAAGGAAAAAAAAATATATATATATATTTTTTTTTTTAAATTTTGTTTGTTAGTGATTGATCCTTTGCCCATATGAATGACAGGTGTAATAGAAAATCATGTCATAGCATGTTCATGCCATGTATGACACGGAATTATTGACATGGCTTCTCAAATAGTACCATGGGGACCAAATACATGTACATCCTTTCAATCAATGATGTTTTGTTCCTCATTCAACCCGAAAAATGAAGAAAACATAAAGAAACAATGTGTACATATATTAGGTAAACCTTTTCATATTTTTATTCCTCTGGCAATTAGAGTGGAAAATCCTGTTTAGGAGTGTCTGCAACACAGTCAGTTGGTCACTTTCGACTTGGCGGCCATCTTGAAAAAAAATAGCAAAAAATGGGAAAATAGTAAATAGACCCTCCCTCCTCCTTTTTTTCAAAAGTCCGGACGGGAAACATGTTATTTTTTTTACTATGCCCTAATTAGCTTAACTGAACTTTTATCATTAAATAATTGTTGTTGTGATGCGATGAGCGATGAGGTAGTGCTAAAAAGAATGCTAATGATGATTGGAAATCATAATGGGCCAGTTATAATATGGATAATGGACCAGTTATAATGACTAGCGGGATACGCGTCAGGCTCCCGCTAGTAAGTAGGGCCTACTAGATAGCACACATACGCAATGCAACAACACACAAGTGTTGGAAAATGTATCACTAATACACCTATCAGTTGTAAGACGCACCCTATGACCCCCGGGAGAGGTGCGTCGTGGGTGCGTCGTTTACCAACAAATTTTGACGGAGGGTACGTCAGTGGCAGCCTTTGGTCCGTCAAAAAAATGACGGAGGGTGCGTCAAGGTCCGTCACTTTACATGGGTGCGTCACAGTGTACATCTGTTTACGAACAACAAAATACGACCTTTAAATATACGCTATAGGGCTACTATACCACATAACTCCTTAATACCGCCAACCAGGCTCCACTTTAATACCGCAAACATCACTCCGATATTTTATACCGCATGTTCTAAAATGCCTGAAATCACTCGATCATCAATACAACAGTTTGGCAAACGAAAAAAACAAGGAACCGCAGTAGACCGAGAACCTTTCATTTTAAGAGAAGTGTCACGTATACAAGCATCTTCATGGTATAAGATAGGGGATCAGCATTGCGCTCTTCCGCACAAGCGCAGAACAATCTAAGAACACAGAGGTAGTAGGACAGGCCCTCGGAATTGAATTTGGTCGGGGATGTGCGACAGGAGATTCAAATAAAAAAACATAGGCCTACCCATTTCAAAAAGGTGATTTTTTGAAAAAACGGTACCCATTTCTAAGGATTTCGCTTCATTTATAGACCCCGTTCGCAAATTATCTGGAAAATAGACCAAAATTTCGCATTCGCGAAAATACACTCATTTATATGATTTTCTTTGTGGAAAACTAGACCCAATCTTCGCAATTCGTGAAAATATACCCATTTGTAAGGATTTTAAAATAGAACCATCTGTAGCAAGTGGGGCAATTTTTTTATTTTTAGAGATTTTCCATCACAAAATCATACCCCATTATGTTGTTTTTTTAGCAAAAAGCGACTAAGCGGCACTACATGTAGCGCCACCGCTTAGGCGAGTACCCTCCCACCCCCCCCCCCCCCCCCCGAAGAAAGGTCACACATAATTTGTCAATCAAGCTCACGGACACAGACATCAAACAACAAAAAGTCGGGTATTAAAAGAGAGAAAAAAAACTGGGATATATTTGATTTGAACAAAACAAAACACTATTTTTAATAGAGCCCAGCCGCCCGGAAATAAGGCCAAATGGTGTTAAGGGTTGTTATTAACAACCCTTAACACCTGGCCTCGAATGTATTTAAAATACATTCGAGGCCAGGCCCAGCTGAGAGAGCCGGGGCATCCCCTGCCAGGCTTTCCACCCTGTCCAGTGGCGGATACACCGTCCGGGGGAGGGGGGGGGGGGGGTTGGCGGGCGCCCCTCGTAAAATTTGACAATATACCTTTTTTTGTGTACCACTGTACCTTTCATGTTGGGGACCTTTTACGATTTGGTACCAATTACAAAACAGTCTTGGTCAGCCCCCCCCCCCCCCCCCCCCCCCCCCCCTCCCCGTAAATTTTAATCCTGGATCCGCCACTGTTGTCCCCATCACCGAAATCACCGAAATGAAATGACAGTCTCCGATATGACTGGTTATGACCACTCCCTTGATCACAGGCCACAGCCCCCGGTACTCGGATTTGGTTGGGTCGGGGGGGGGGGGGGTGCCGCTGGAGATTCAAAACCCCTACCCTTTCAGGGTGTTTTTGGAAAAAACGGTACCCATTTTTAGGGGTTTTGCTTTATTTTAGACCCAATTTTCGCAAATTATCGGGAAAATATACCTAATTTTTGCAAATGTTCGTGAAAATAGACACAAAAATCGCGAAAATAGACCCACTTGTAAAAAGTGACCCCATCATTAGGGATTTCCAGCACAAAATCATACTCTATGTTTAGGGATTTTGTGCCCAAAAAGCTACCCATTAGATAGAGCGGCACGCCCCCCCCGTATACCATCTTAGGCGAGTAACGGTGGGAGGGGGGAGCCCCGGGGGGACTTATCACAATAGCGGTACTTGTATGTTCCGCCTTTTTAGATGCCTTTTTTCGAAGTATATGGGTGATATTGATGATTAAATTAGAAATGTTTTTGGTATTTTTAAAGTGCTCCCTTCAATCCTTTGATGGTTTATAGAAGGTGTAATTTCCAATCCGAAGTTCAAATGTTTAAATACACTTTCGAGAACCCAATTTTGGTTATACACCGTTCGAGAACCCAATTTTCTACTTACCTTATTGCATAAGCGCAAGCCTATATGTATAACATAAAGGGATGAAGGATGCCCCGCCGCCCACCCCACCCCCAGTCCCCCACCCCAGTCCCCCACCCCACCCCCACCTCCTGGTTACGCCACTGAACGGGTCGAAAGCAGAATGGGCAAAATGTTCTCGAAATTGTTTCATCCTCATCCTGACGTTTATGATAATCAGTTAAATATTTTATGAATTTTAGACCAGACTAGTCAGACATAACATTGTGCATATAAAAGTTCTCCTCTTGGTTCCGTCCATGGTCCATCCCGGTCCCGGTCCGGAGTCTATATAATTATTCGAGGGCCAGGGTTGACAACATCGAATAAGGGCAGATCCCCCGTGAATTAAAAGTAGTTTCATTTCCAGTAGTCATCGTGTTTTATCCAGTTATAGTCAACGATATCTGACGACGGGGTGCGTCGTCATGGTCCGTCAGAATCCACCAATGGTGCGTCCAAAAATTGACGGAGGGTGCGTATTTGGAAGGCAATGGTCCGTCGTTTTTTTGACACAGGGTGCGTCATGGTACATGAGAAGTCGACGCACCTCGGTAAAGTGACGCACCACTCCCGGGGGTCATAGGGTGCGTCTTACAACTGATAGGTGTATAAATTGGTAAGAATAATCATTCATGAGCTAAAATATGATATATATGCCTATTTTCTGACCTGAAAGTGTTTACTGTCATTACCCCATATCCCATTCCATGCATGACTTAGGCCGATATTATAACTGAATGCGTCCCGTCATTCCCCAAGCTATGTCCCATGGTTTACACTTTTAAGAAGCCACCCTGTTTCATTACACCTCTTGGCCCTTCCTGTTACGCAATCTAGTATCATTTATTTAATGACCAGGACTCGTGCAGGGGTCGCATTCTGACACGTCTGCGCGTCCTGGATCTCTCACTTTCTTGTGGTGACGCGTCAGGTTTCAAATTGGAAAGACTTGCGGGTCCCGATCAACATTGAAGGGACCCCTTAAATTTGACGATGTATGGAAATGGAAACCTTAAGAAAGTTTGTAAATTACATATCCATCCTTTGCTCACAATATAAATTCATTAAAACCGTCCGTAAAAAAGTAAAATTTTCAAATAAACAAACTTCAGGACCCCTCAATTTCTTGGGGGACCCCTTAAATTTGATTTTTGAAGTCCTACGGGGTCCTGAAAAATGTCATGGGACCTCTCACATTTTTGATCCAGTGCTATCCAAAAAACGGCCCGTAGCAACACTCTGAAAAAGCCCCCGATTTGCCTGTTTTTTGCTCATATCTTGGTCAATTCTGTACTTCTGTTCAACCATTTGTAGCTTTAAAACCCGTCTCAGGTCATAATCTATTTTATCAGTAGAACGCCTTCATGGGCTTAGATGAAAAATGGAGAGCGCCTAGTTGTATGGATACATACACATCCCCACACGGCACACCCACCCCTAACATTGCTTGTTTGATGACATGGTTCACCTCAACACAGATTCAATTAGTATACACAGCACTAATGAGTCCTGTATTTAGACAGATGCGGAGGCCAACGACATGTCTATTGCGGACATAATTGTTTTTTGTAATTTATTTGTAAATTATTAATAATCAGATTTAGGTTATTCATCTTATTATTAGGACAACTGATTGTATGAGGGTGTTTTTAAATGTGGAGGGGCTGAACATTTAATTCTGAAGATCGTTTTAATTGAAATCATAATTTCAATTTGCAAAATATTCCCCTTACCCTATATATCAATAAAGATTGGTACGGTATATACAGGGTGTCTCAAATAAAACCGTGTACGTGTTTACCCAACTTATTGACCATGAACTTACGCTTAGCTTTTATATGCCGTTTATTTCATCTAATTTGGTTTTGTCAATCCTGAGATATGATCAATTAACTAAAGCTACCTAAAATCGACTTTGTGCCACTCAGTACAGAAGAATGCTTAAGAGTAATGGACTCTATCGATAGATTGATGGAGGAAAGGGTGGCCACGGGGCCGAGATAGATTTCCTTTATACTTTCATATTTGATAGACCTTAACCCGAAACTAACATATCTGGAAATATTTTTGAAAAATAATCCTTGTTACCATGGCAATAACCAAAATGGCATTTTCGGACGATTATTGCCATTTTGGCATTTTTAATCTTTCAATTTTTCATATTTTGAAGCCTGCGTAACTATTGCACTCAGTGGTCATGATTTTTTTTCATTACAAGCTATGGGTAGATAGATACTTAAATGGTTCATTGAATGTATCCAAAAAATTGCCACGGAGGGTTATACCATTTATTTGAAATAGGGGTGTTTTTCAACTTTTTCAAAGTATGCAAATATACCAATTCTGCATAGCATACAACCCATATGGTAACGCTCCGATTTCAACGTGGACCATGTCATGATGAGATGAGACATTAGTCTTATCAAAAATGTGAATTTAAGTTTGGGGAAAATACTTCCTGTATTTCTTGCCAGACATTTTCACCAAAAATCACATTTTGTTCAAAATCAAATCCACTTTTAACAATGGGATGTATGTGTTAGACCACTAGAAACTCAAATCTAGTATTTTTGCTTTGTTAACATACTTTAGAACCAAAATGGTCGCCAAATGAATGGTCAAAAGTGGTCAAAATTCCATACAATAGCAAAATATCAACCGAAATGTATGATAAAAATATAATTTTAATGATGGGATGTATGTGTTAGACCACAAGTAACTCATATCCATTATTTGTGCTCTGTTAAAATAGTTCAAAATCCAAAATGGCTGCCAAAATGGCCCCCAAAATAGTTCCTAAAGTGGCTGCAAAATTGTCAAATTCCATAAAATGGGATAATATCAACCTAAATGTATGATGAAAATATAGTTTTAATGATGGGATGTATGTATTAGACCACTAGTAACTCATATCTAGTATTTTTGCTTTGTTAACATTCTTAGAAATCCAAAATGGCCCCCAAAATGGGTCCCAAAATGGCTGAACAAATTGTCGAAATGCCATAAAATGGTATAATATATCAACCAAAATGTATGATGAAAGTATGAAAATATAGTTTTAAAATATAAGGATGGTATGTATTAGACCACTAGTTACTCATATTCAGTATATTTGCAATGTAATAACATACTTTAAATCCAAGATGGCCACCAATATGGCCAATATTGTATATCAATGTACAAATAGTGTACAATAATCCACAAAAGATATTGCATGAGTGTATATTACATCACATTCACCAAATAGATGTTCGAAATTGCTAAGCTTTTGCTTTTAGATATAAGGCCCACCTCTATTTTGACTCTCTGTATCACTTTCTAAAAATGGCTTCCAAAGTGGTTAAGTTGATGTTAAATGACCTAAAACAATTGTTTTGAATTGTAAATGACCATACTATGTAATACCAATACCCCCAAATCTAATAAGACAGCATTCAATATAATGTCTATGATAAAGCCTAGATAAAGTTTGAGTATTTTAAAATATATAAGATGGCTGCAAAAGGTTAAAATAACTGAAAAACAGTATTAGTCTTATTGTTAGTGTTACATTAGATATGAACAAAAGATTATATCTATGGATTTTAATCCACCCAGTAAAGGTATCTGTATGTGATAAGGTATGATTGTATCCATATCTTGATCAATTGGTGGCCACCTGTGGTAATTATTTTGACCATTTGGAGCATTAGGGGGTAATTTTAATAAAATGATCATTATAATGCCCATCTTAATAACATCACATTGTCAAAATGGAGTATATACCATTTAAGTATACCTTGTCACGTATATACGTTTGCTGTAGATATAATCATTTGGTCATATCTAATGTAACACTATCAATAAACTAATACTGTTTTTCAGTTATTTTAACCTTTTGCAGCCATCTTGGATATTTTAAACTACTCAAAGCTGTATAGATCTACAGCCCCTATGCTTTATCATAGATATATTGAATACTGTCCCATTACATTTGGGGTATTGGCATTACATAGTATGGTACAAAACCATTGTTTTAGGTCATTTAACATCAAGTTATCCAATCTGGCAGCCATTTTGGAAAGTGATTCTGAATCAAAATTTTCAGAGGTGGGCCTTATTTCTAAGAGCAATAGCTAGAATAATACTAGTTGGTGAATTTGATGTAATATACACTCTTACAATATCTATTTTGGATTATCATACATTCATGTAGACTACTTTTACATTTACAGCGGCCATTTTAGTGGCCATCTTGGTTTTGAATTATGTTATTAGGCCTACAATGCAAATATACTGGATATGAGTTACTAGTGGTCTAATACATACATCCCAATGTTAAAACTATACTTTCATCATACATTTTGGTTGATATTATCCCATTTTATGGAATTTCAACAACTTTTTTTTGGGGGGGGGGGGGGGGGGCATTTTGGATTTCTAAGTATGTTAACAAAACACAAATACTGGATATGAGTTACTAGTGGTCTAATACATACATCCCATCATTAAAACTATATTTTCATCATACATTTCGGTTGATATTATGCTATTTTATGGAATTTTGACCACTTTTGACCAGTTTTGGCCATTAATTTGATTTAATTTGGTGGCCATTTTGGTTTTTAAGTATGTTAACAAAGCAAAAATTCTAGATATGAGTCTCTAGTGGTCTAACTCATACATCCCATTGTTAAAACTATACTCTGATCATACATGTTGGTTTAAATATGCCAATATATAGAATTTTGGCGGCCATTTTGGCTATAGGTGTGTTAACAAAGCAAAAGTTCTGGATATGAGTATCTAGTGACTTAATAGCATACATCCCACTATTAAAACTACACTTTCACCATACAATTTGATCGCTATATGAGATTTGACCAGTTGTGGCGGCCATTTTGGACGCCATCTTGCATAACCCCTTAGCATTATGAAAATATTGTTGGTAACATCCTGATTATGTCTTAGGATCATGACAGGAAGTAATCATGGGGGGGGGGGGGGGATGCACACTAAGCCTTTGTAGATAATACCCGACTAATATCTAAGACTAATCAGTCAGTCGTTAGCACAGACAAAAAGCGTTCACTGTGAAATGAAATATGCCAGATTTCTTGCGGAAGACACGCACTCCGATTGGATGTGCATACTAATTAGTTTAGGAGCGGCTTATTTCAAACCCTTCTCATTTCGTCATGGTATTGTCTAATGGGCTAAAATTTGAACTGTGGTTTAGAAAACCCATGAACTCCAGGTAATAAAAAGGATAATGGATATAACAATATATTTCTTATATAATAACAGTATTTCCTGCCTTTCGATAAACCGGCACAATTACCACATAATATCATCGTGTTTGATAGCAAATTTCTCCCAAAGAAAAAATAACACATTTGTAAAATGTAAACTCGTCAAAGGTTATAAGGTTCCCGACATTAAAATGTGAAACATCTTGGAAATAATGCAGTGATATACTCTGGAGGTAGACGATTACATCCATGAATGAAAATTTGCGGAGTAAAAATATACGCCATTTTTCAATACACAGACCAAATCGCTTATTGTAACAAAATTTCGTCAGGCAGGATTCGAACCGGCGCGGGGAGAATCCAATAGATTTATAGTCTATAGCCTTAACCACTCGGCCATGACTACTCATTGAAACGACCGTCGTGTTCAATAGATAATGAGCCAGTGGTGAACTATCGATTTATTCGACCAAAAATGAGTTATTTGGGGGCATTTTGGGGACTCATATGTTATTTGAAATAAAAATAACACATACACTGAAAGCTAACAATCAAATTAATATTGTCTAAACCTGTCAAAACTGTTGGAACCTTTGCCCCATATACAGTAAGATGGGCTAGAGGTAGACAACTATTAAGTCAAGCGTTCTGGGTTCTATCATTTCGATCATCATTCACTAACGTCAGCACACCTAAATATTTCGAATCTCCGAATGATCGAGCATCTAATGTAACAGAATGAACTACGCGAATCTACGGGATCCTCATAACAGAAAGAGCTCATCTCTCTCATTAGTGATCGCGCTAACGACTGACTGTAATCCCTCATATCATTATCATGGCACATGGGGGCACACCACTAAATAATCCCTCCATTGAAATACACGCATTCGGCCCTTTTTCAAGACCGTGTTTGGGCCCTTAGTAACAATGTTGGAAGTTTTAATTTTGCATGAATGTCTTACATATGTGTTGAATTTTATTTTAAACTTGATTTTTCTTTACCAATCTAGATCAACTTTTCCGTTACGGGCACCTAAACAGCGCCCTCACCATTTTAAACCGATAATTTTGCTTCCTCACCGGTTCCGGCCACGACATCTCTCCGCAGCCTAGGCCCCCGTGCGTATTCGATTCCGACGATTTTTAACCACATTAGCAATGCTGAGGTTCTATTCTATCTTTTTTATAAAAAATAAGCAAGATTTACTTCTATTTGCTTCCCCTGGGACGATGATCAAATTGATATAGGTACTTTTCTCCGAACCCTACACCAAACGCGCAAGGATTTAGTGTAGTGCCCCCTTAGAAGCAAAACTTTTTTTGAGTTTTCATTCTTTTTTTGACATATTTCAAAAGAATAATAATTTCTAAGATAAACTGCCAAAGCATTTCTCTGTGCAATCTGTGGTTCTCAAATAAGAGCATTTTTCTGGAAAATGATGTTGTCCCAGATTTTCGTAAATTGTATAAAAAAGCAAGAGATCACCCGATCCGGCACCATCTGGTCCGGCACCATCTGGGCTGACATTTTTGTGAAGTCTAGTGTGTAAAATCAATTGTTTCGTGAATAATGTAATACAAACTTGCTAAACATAAATTTGGTAAACATTTTATTATAATATTGTATACAGATAATAAAGTCGACACAAAATCACTATTCTCTTTTTCAGTAATGGTAGCTCTAAAAAGAGCTGTTTGGGTTTAGCTCTAAAAAGAGCTGTTTGGGTTTTAGAAGGACTGATTGCGAGACCTTTCATCCGATGATACAACAACCTATGCACTTCTTTGAACCGTGACATGTTATTCTCCTCTTGTTGTCTGTCGAAGACTCTAACACTTAGTGGTCGCCTTCTACGCACATATTCTCGCCACATCTGTGGGAAACTTCCCCGGCATCCACATTTCTTATCAGGTCGGGTCTGCGATTCTCTAAAATGTACACGGCTCTTGGAAGCATGGTGTTCACCAATTTAACTCAAACTACAAAACCAACTATAACTTTAACAACAACTATAATCCAACTATAACTCCAACTATAACTTTAATTCCAACTATAACTCTAACTACAACTACAACTATAACTACAACACAAAAAATATATTACTCATTAATAATGATGACTCTCAGTCGTATGGTATGAACTACAGTCCTCACTTGGAGGTGGAAGAGGCTCTGGGAATAGTTTCGATTCTTTCTTGGAGTACGGTATCAAAGAAAAAAAATCTTATCTGCCCTAACACCGGGAAATGCAGTTAGCATACCTCTGAATCTGAACCTAACCCGGGACCTAACCCAGGATCATAATCAAACGCATTGGCGTAGCTAGGTTTTCATATTGGAGGAGTGAGAAATAAAAATGAACCGATAAAACTTTACGAAATAAAGAAATGCGCGCGTAGCGCTCGAAAATATGCGCTTTTACGTTACAATTAGTGTTGCCATGATTGAGGTACATTTTGGGTGTAAACGAGCACATGCGCGCATATCTTTCTAATATTAAAATTCCATGATTCTCCATGGTCAAATGAACCGACAGTGCCAATCTCAACAGACAGACTCGCCGCTGATCAATCGTGGTCTGCTCTCACTCTTGAAAAGGTTTAGTCATCTGCGCCCGGTGTAAGTAGGTTTAATAGTTGAAACTGTCGACTGACTGATATTTGTTGATGGTTTAAATATCTTATCGATTAAGTCCGTTCCTGCTGTTAATAATTTTAATATTTTGATAGTTTGATAATATGTGGCATAGTATCAAGTATCAAAATATTAATCTTTATTTCCATATAAAAATACATCAAATCACATAACAAAACACAATATGGAGGAGTAGACTGGAAAGCCAACGAGGACCGTTTATGGTCTACCCCTTAAATCAAACAATACATAAACAAACACTTTATACTAAAATAAACAATAAGAATCCCACAACATCATATACAAGACAGAACAAGTACGGGCTCAAATACAAGAGATTACTCGTAATTTTGGATAAGGTTTTGCTTTAACTGGGTTCGGAAATGCTTCAAAGATTTGGACTGTTTCATGTTTTTGGGAAGTGAATTCCAGATGGTCCAATAGCACGGTCGGAGAAAGGTCATGTTAAAAGCCAGGGAAAACATACGCCTGAAAATATTGTTTGCATGTTATCGTCTGAAAATTGTATAGAAAACATTCGTCCGAGTGCACCAAACTGGCGTAACTTACTAGATAAGCTACCTCACTAGTACGTATGCCCTAATTGCAGTTTAAATTATTAGTGGTTTAATTTTGAGAGCAAAATCAGAGAGTAGGATCGGAATAGGAACTAGCGAGGTTAATATCCAGATAAATCAATATCGTCCTACGTGCGCCAAATATTTACCATATGTCCATGTGTTTTGAACTCACCACCAAAAAAGGATGGTGGCGTTGCATTTTCTGCTGACGAATCATCCATCTCTCTATTAACTCAACAACTAAATGTGTCAGAGCTATGGTTGAGAGATCATGTGAGAGCCTATTTATCTAGCTACATTGTGTGAATAAATCAGGTATTTCTATAACTGTTTGGCTGAGATGTGATTGATTATATTGTGAAAGTGAGGGGTGGTGGCGGTGGTGGCGGTGGCGGTGCGGCGGCTGTGTACAATCTCTACGGGGAATATAGAAAATGTTCCCAATTATACGTTCAATTTACAAATAACTCCTCATCCCTGTATGATACAAACATGATTTTGCTCTCATTTTATAGATTATTTTATATTCTATAAGATTCTGTTTCAACAAACGTGACAACTATTATGTAACGATTGTAATCACGAATCGATTGCATTGTCCTTGGATTTGTCCCTATTCGCTACACAGTGAACTTGCCCTAATTAATCGGTTTAACATACATGACTATAACAAAAAAAAGTATTCAACCGATGATAGTAAAATTATACATTTTTGGAAAGCTCTAAAATAGGGGAATTCAAAAATGCTGTTTAAATCAGGATAGGGTGCATACCCCCTAAAATATACTTGTAAACTCTAATAAATATGAAATGTTAACGTTTGTGCTCATTTACATCTCGATATAGTATATTTCAACAAGTTAACATTGACAACCATTATGTTCTGATGGGTAATTGCATGAGGAACTAATATGCACAGTAAAATTATGATTGAGATAGGTATACAAATATTATTGAGCTTAAATCAGAATATGAAAACAAATCGATTTTTGAACAGGTTTAATCACAGCATTTACCATTATATTAGGTCATATCTAAATTCCAATAGCATATTTGGATTCCTTGTGAGATTACCGTTCAGAAAATATATCCTTTTCATGTTCATGGGGTAGAACAAGTAGTTATTGCGATCCCATTGCGATATGCTAATTTGAATCTCAGATGGTGTAAAATGTAAAAATCCGTACATGCAACGGTAAGGGTGGCGAGTTCAAAACACATGGCCATATATATAACGTTGATTATGTTAATAGTTTAATGCCCGTAAATTCAAAGAAATGTTTCGTCAGTAGCTACGTCACTCCAATGGTTAAATGTTAACATGCTTATGAACCACGATGAACTGATTTGACTGCGAGTCAGATAAATTAACGGCATTTGAGTCTGAAAATACCCAACATTTTGTTACGATCCTTTCAAAAATAAGGAACACTACACATATTCCACCTAAAGGGCAAATGTATCATGATGAAAAAGCATTTTTAGTATTTAAATATTTGAATGGTTTAATAATTAGCATAACATGTCGCGACATCTATAGTCACACTTGGCGTGAACACATTTGGCGAACACTGGTTCGATCCCCGTCATTCACTTATTTTTTATTTTGTTTTTAAAACTTGGTGATTGGTTTTAATGAAACCATTCATGTTAATTTCCAAGAACTAGGAATGTCCTCCGGGAAATGTCTAGGTATTGACATAATATGTTATAGTAGTAAGTGTCATGCTTGTGCGATCATCATTAGACAACTGCATTGCTATTCTGTGGCTACTTGTTATTGCGGACGTGGGTTTAGAATTTAGATGTCTGTTATTGCGAACGTGGGTGTAGATGTCTGTTATTGCGAACGTGATTGTAATTAGGGGATGTCTCTGGAACGAACAGTTCATTGGAACTACATACAGGGTGTCCCAAAAACCTTGTTTATGTGTTTACCCAACTTATTGACCATGAAGTTCTAAATATGGTGTAACATTTTTATACATATTGAGAGACTAAACACTTGGCTTTCAGATGCCGTTTATTTCATCTGACTTGGGTTTTTTTCAAGTCCGAGATTTACAGCTATAGTTTTGACGGTGTTTCTGTTGAATATCTTGTGGATCTTGACTTTGATTTTCAAGAAGGGCCTGCCGATGTTGGTTTGAGACGCTTTTGCTATATGACGGGTTGAACCAGATGATATTGCGCTAGATATCTGCCGTGTTCGGATTAAACTACCAAAACAAAAGAGTTTTGAAAATGGTTCGGACCCACAACCCTCCTCATTCAATACGACCTGGTGAATGACCTCACAATTAGTATAGCCTTTACTTGGAAAATTTAGATTAGGTAATAATGTGTAATTTAGCCAAGAGTTACTTCAGTGAAGTATAGTGTTACCTCCAAGATGGCCGCTAATCCCAAAGTCTCTATAAATTACGCGTCTTCATAGGTTGAATGCGTCTCTGTCTAAATAAATGTCGGATATTCTTCTGCTTATAGATGCTGGTAGGTCGTTGATGACGTAAGGTGTATGATTCGAGAGCTTGTTGATATACAGTGGCCGATTGTTGGATTTGCGCTACGGATGGTGCTAGCCATTTAGCCAGTGTTTAGGTTCAGCGTGATCTCGTCGAGGAAGTTGTATATAACTTTGAGATTGCAATCAGTGGTGATCCTGCGCGCTAAATCGTTGACTATCTTGGTGATGTCATTCCTAAAGGCGAGGTCATACACACGTCGTTGTGCATCGGCCGACGTCGGTGGACATCGGTGCGTGAGTTGAAGCAATGTCAACTTTTTCCGCAGACGTGGTAAGTCGATCGGTGCCAGCTGTGTTTCTAAATACTGCTATAGGTCGTCCTGTTCTTCTTATCGATCTTCTTGGAGAGGATGTTGAGGGTATAATATACTTTTATATAATTATCCGCCGACGTCGTAAGCGGATCGGATATGGTGCCAGCTGTACGGTTTCTCAATACGGCTAGGCCGTCCTCTTTATGGAGTCCAATGTTCTTCTTAACTATCTTCCTGGATAGGATGTTGAGGGTATAATATAGGCCGACCACTAAATCGCAAGTTTCCGCGCCGTTATAGGGACGTCGAATGGGTCGCTGTTGCTTGTCATCCATGGTGTGCCCTCGTTGAATAAAAGTGACCTTCCGGAGTGTATGATTTGGGATTCCTTCTTGGAGATTCTTTCATACTTCTTGGCGACTATATCAAAGGTAATGGAGGTGTGCTTGTCTTTTTCTTTTTTCTTTTATATATCATGTTGAACCATTCGATGACTGAAGTTGAGTTAATCCAGAACACGCGAGTGATATTGTGACGCTGCTGTTGATTGTATCGAGGGTGGGTTTGCTATCGAAACCGATATCAATTTTTACTGGGTTTTTGCACTTTGTCAAGACATGTCTTGACAAAGTGCAAACAAAATCATCTAAATTTGAGTTTTCTAGCATTATTCAAAAACAGAATGTCGTACGAACTTCATGTTGCACACGACTTTAGATTGAATCATAGGCGTTAGAGATAATATAGTACTGCATTAAAAAAACACCACAATGAGTTATTAAGGGAACGACCACTGTACACAATCCCCTATGAAAAATTGAAATTTAATTAATGAAGACATTTTTGAAAGAGCAATAAGTACATCAATTGCGGCCGAGTGCACCAATGACGGGTAGCTGAAGAATTATAGCGCTACCTCGCTAGTAAGTTAGTGAGGCGTAACCCAAGATTTTGGCGGGTAAGCTACTAGGCTAGTAACTGGCGGGTAATTTATAGTACAACAAATCATACTTAGTGTTATTTGTCATAAGTTGGTATTATTCATCATAGGGTATTTTGCATGTTTCACTATCTGTCCCCATCCTAAGTATGACTCCTTCTAAATATGATTTTTGTGTTAATTTCTGTATCGCTTACCAGAGCTCAAAAACACACTTCTTTGTGCTTGTTCTTATCTACTCTTTCTCATCTATCTTGCCATTAGTTTAACATTTTGTACAGATGCACTATTCCCTTGAAATTTAAGGTGAAATTCTAAGCCAATTCACTTAAAGGCCCAACCAAAAAATCCAGATGTTAAACACATTACAATTGTGGTCTCAGATACTACTGAAAAGCTCAGAGTGTCAACTGTGTCCTACAACATGGTCAAGGTTTGCATGAAATATCTATGTGTATGAAAAAATTCGCAACTGGCTAGGATTAGTGAAATTGTCATGCTCACAAGCTTTTAGTTTTCTTATTAGACATTATTAGAGGTGTGTACATTTGTGAACATTTCATGATGAAAAATGTGGGTTCTTCTGCATCACGAACATTAAATGCCGCGAAAAAATAGTGCTTGCTTTAGAATAAAACCTAGATATGTCCTTGTTGGGTAGCACTGCATTACATAATGATATGGTGAACTGTCACTACAAATTACTCTGTGCACATCATGTTCTGGTGATCACTCCATTTCCATGGGAAACGAAGATTTTTTAGTTGGGGCTTTAACGGCACTCGCGATGTTTATCGAAATCGGCGCCATGTTTTATTAATAGACTCGTTTTACATTCGTAAGTTCGTAAGTGATGTGCGTATATCATGTATATAGACGTTTGTTATTTTGCGATGGGGGACGAGACTAAATCTGGACCGCGTTGCCTAATGGGATACTCGGTAAATGTCTGAAAAAATGCTGCCATTGCGTTTACACGGCGGAGAATTATGATTAAATATGGAATAATTTAGCATTTTCATGTTTTAAAAAGTGGCTGAAAAGAAAGATGAGGACTTTATGAAGGTGTGTAGCTATAGTATGAAAATCAACGGGAATGCTGTTTTGCTGTAATCCCCCCGCCAATCATTCGAGAGCCTCACCATTCACTTAGTGCAGCAAATCAAATTGACAGTTTCTAGCAATGCAATTTCCCCATACGTTGGTAGGTGAAAAAAACACACAAAAAACACACCAACGTATGGGTTTCCTGTACTAGGTAATTTACGCTAAATGTTATACCTGACTGGACCCAAGAGTAAGTTGGGGCATAACGTTTTATGCCACAAGTCAGTCGATTCTAGCAGTAGCGTAAATTTGTTGTGAACATTTGAGGGGATGATTCGCTGATGCTGAAGGACCAATTGCGCTTGCATGCCCAGGGGGTGTATATTTGAAGTGGAATGAGATCCCTCATAAGCTGAAAGATTTTATATTTTTGAAAATCCATTCATGCAATTTGGTGATTTTTTTAGTCAAAATTTAGATCAACTCCTTTTGCCCATTCAAACACTAATCGCACCGACTTTAAGTCATATTTTGACCAAAATGTACTAATTGTCCAAGGATCTTAAATAATGACTAAATAAATAAACTTATTATTGTTTTTATTAATTAAAAACTGATAAGGCCAAGTTTCAACATTATTGTGAGTGGAAGGGTAGAACTAGAAGAACGAGGAAAAAAAAGCATATCGTGCCGTGCGTGGTCTGGGGTCGAACAGGGGTTCTGCGGTTAACAAGCGAATGACAAGGTATCCACGCCACGGAAGTATTTGTGTTAAGAGATGCGTTATAATTGTATATAATTATTTCCATCGGGTGCTTGTGTTTGTCATTAAAATTGTGCTTTTTGGTGCAATGTTTTTATGTGCCCCTCGCCCAAAATATGTTTGTAATGTCATGATAGTCCTTAATTTTTGTAAGGGGACGATGCTGATTAATGTGGATATTTACCTCGCTAGTTGCTATTCTGGAGTTACTCGCCAGTTATGCTCTAAGAACGGGACCATATAAGTCACGTCATCAGAAATCTCCACTGGCTTCCTATTAAGAAAAGAATCGTGTTCAAGCTCCTGCTCATTGTGTATAAATCACTTAACAATGCTGGTCCAAGTTATGTGTCTGAATTGCTGAAACCTTATATTCCCACGGCTAACCTTCGCTCTGGCTCCCGTGAGTTTCTTGTTGTTCCAAAAAGCAAAATGAAGTCTTTCGGTGATAGAGCTTTCTCCATCGCGGACCCTAAATTATGGAACACTCTCCCAATGGACATACGCCAGGCAGGTTCAGTTCAGGAGTTCATTTAACTTGGAAATCTAATTATGTGTATTTGTTCATGATCTTTCATTTCATAATGCATGATGCCATTCACATTCATATCTCTTGTTTAAATATGCATTTGACTCCGTGTATGTTTATCTCTGTAGTTTTATGATCATTGTTGTATTTTTGCTTTAATCTTGTATTTATATGTTGTACAGCGCTTTGAGTTTAGATCTCACTAAAGTAAAGCGCTCTATAAGTGTGTGTTATTAGTATTATTATTATTTTTGAAAAAGCGGTAACAACAATTTTTGGCCATACAATGGCATCATTTTTTTCGGATCGCAGGCCGACTCCACGTGATTCTTGATTTACACTCACCTATAACCTAGCGAGTGACGACACGTTTTTAATATTACGGAGGACCATTCACTTCAGAATTTTACAGTTAACTATAGGTTAACACTTGGCATATGCGCCAATTAATTTTGTAAGGGGACGATGCTGATTAATGTGGATATTTACCTCGCTAGTTGCTATTCTGGTGTTACTCGCCAGTTATGCTCTAAGAATTACATCGTTAGTAAGTTATGCTACAGTTAGAGCATAACTACTAGGGAGGTAACATACCTCCTATTAAATTACCCATCATTGGTGCACTCGGCCGCAAGTTTCAGTAATGACAATTTTGTGCGCTTGATATACGGTATTAAAAGGGTTTGTTTTCATTAAATTCAATGTTTATTTGGGAATTAATAATTGGTCAATATGTAGTTTCAATGATAATTAAATCGTACAATTTTAAATGGTCTTTGATCAGGGATACACTTTGTCCTAAACACTTTCCACACGGGCAGGCGTCTGCAGACGACATTCCAAAATGTAACAAAATGTGTCAAACATAATATTAAAATGATTGCATTACCATATTTGGAATCACCATGATAAATGCATTGGATTAAGTACAAACATGCCTAGTATTGGTTCAGTAATTATTGAGATAAGATTTTGTAAGTTGGGAAGATTTCTGAACAATTTGTTTGTATATGAAGAGCTTAGTTCCAAAAGGAGCTAACTCACCTTTTTGAGAGAAAAAATGAGTTAGGTGCAGAAAATGAAAGAGAGTTACAAAATACAACTTTTAAACTTTGTTCTACATATGTAGCATGTTCGGGTCCAAAGTTATGGACCTCGGTAATTTCCGGAAATTTCCGGAAATTTGAATATAATTCACTATTTTTTTTAAGCCAAAATGGTTGAAATATGGTTGTTTTATCATGGTAAAACATTGATAGGAATGTCATTATTAAAATGCAATGAAGAAAACGTAAAATGTATGGGATTATTGTTTTGAAAATTGCACACGAACAAAATTGTTGTTATTTCAAAAAATGTGCCAAAATGTCCAAATTTTCAGTTCTCTCACAAAATAAATCATCATAATTAAAAAAGTTGAAAAGGTATTTTAATGCGGTTTTCTGTTTTCAATGTGATTTGATATTGTCTTTCAGGTGTACATTATTTGGAAATAAAATTTGTTGGTAAAGAGGTTTTTGAAAATTGGTCGAAACATTTTTGTTCCAAAAGGAGCTAACTCCACTGATATCCGAAAATAAAGAAAGACACAGGAAATACAGTGAAAATCAAAAAATGAAATCAAACCAGTTTTTAAGCTTCCACGTATGGTATCTTCCACGTATGGCAGAAAATTGGCATAATCAAAGAAGTGCAACATCCTCATTTTAAAAAACGTTGCTTTTCTCCTATTTCACTTTTAGTGAGTTAGTTCCTTTTGGAACTAAACTCTTCATATGGTAAAACTAATATCCGCGCGCGTGGAAAGTGTAAACATTTTGTTACATACCTGGAATTGCAAACAGCCATAGCAAGCCAATGTCCCATTCTATAATACGCAGTCGCTCACCGGGTGGTAGCTTTCATTGTTAAACATTTAAATGATTAAATTCAATATCGAACTAGAGCGGTTCTCGGGTTTCGCGGTTTTCGAGTTTCGCGGTTGATGGGGTTTAGCAGTGTAAGATTTAGTGGTTATCAATAGGGCGGTTATTGACATTGTATTGGTTTTAACATGATATGTTAGGATCTGACCAGAACCATGGAGGACGGGCGGAGAGTGATGGTATGAAAATGAAATGATTATGAAGTGGTTTGGATTTATTGTGTGGGAGATAATATTTGAAACCCGTTTGTTTGTTCTAAAGGGTTTGCTTTGTATTTGATTCAACCATAAGAATGAATTGCTGACAGAGCTGCTGTTGGTGTTTGATGTGGCCTGGAGAGTGTATTTAGGTGTGAAGGTAAAAAGTTTGATTTGATTAATGTACTTTCCGGTTGCAACCTTGGCCCTAGGGGACCTAGGACTTGGCGGGGACCATGCGGGTAAGAAAAATGTTGCCTTTCTACGCAGGGACAAGAGTCAGTACTCATTAGTGGTATATCATTACGTTTGTCACCAATACAATTGTAGCATGTAATTTATATATACTGCTCACAAAAAGTATCGAAACACTTAGAAATGATCCAATATATAACGGCTCGAAAGGATATGCATTAATCGAAGGAAATAACCAAGTGCATAATTTTGTTCTGCGTATTTTGACACCTCGATCGATAAGATACGATGTTGCGGAGCGGAGTTATTGTCATTTCAATGGTCGTGGGTCCAGTTTCAAAAGTGACAATCATCCTATAGAAAGAGGTTTGCATTACTGTTTAGAATGATCAGATTCGTGCTTTTCAATAGGGATGAGTGTCACTTTTGAAACTGGACCCACGATCATTGAAATGACAATAACTCCGCTCCGCAACATCGTATCTCAACGATCGAGGTGTCAAAATACGCAGAACAAAATTATGCACTTGGTTATTTGCTTCGATTAATGCATACACTTTCGAGCCGTTATGTATTGGATCATTGCTAAGTGTTTCGATACTTTTTGTGAGCAGTTAACTGCTCACAAAAAGTATCGTAACACTTAGAAATGATCCAATATATAACGGCTCGAAAGGATATGCATTAATCGAAGCTAATAACCAAGTGCATAATTTTGTTCTGCGTATTTTGACACCTCGATCGATGAGATACGATGTTGCAGAGCGGAGTTATTGTCATTTCAATGGTCGTGGGTCCAGTTTCCAAAGTGACAATCACCCTATACAAAGAGGTTTGCATTACTGTTTAGAATGTTCAGATTCGTGATTTTCAATAGGGATGAGTGTCACCTTGGAAACTGGACCCATGATCATTGAAATGACAATAACTCCGCTCCGCAACATCGTATCTCAACGATTGAGGTGTCAAAATACGCAGAACAAAATTATGCACTTGGTTATTAGCTTCGATTAATGCATACCTTTTCGAGCCGTTATATATTGGATCATTTCTAAGTGTTACGATACTTTTTGTGAGCAGTTTAGACATGCTTGTCTATTAATTAGGAAGAGTTGAAATGCAAATTCCATTTAAATGGAATGGGGCTGGTGAAAGTTTGAGTGAAGTGCACATTTAAACACACTTGTACTCAAAATGCACAATATACAAAGAAGAATAGGCAGAAACAGTAATGTAATAATCTTTACATAAACAGTTTATAAGATGAACATGGGTCCTTCCACGAAGTTGCGTACACAAGGTGTGACATGATAGTCAAATTTAAAAGTTGCCTGATTGAATTCCAAAACATCATTTTGAACTTCCTAATGTATGCATAATGTTAAAACGAAACAAACAAACAATCCTCACAATCACGAGGGCCGACTTGGCTATCTTATTCGTTACGCCATCACCGACGAGAGATGAACGAAACTGATTAGAGCATGCGCATTGTGTTCTCTCAACATCGATCAGCTGATCGCCCGGCGGCATATGATATTATTGTTTACATGTAAAACAAGGCATTACACACATGCGCGTTTTGAACGGAATAGCCGCGATCGATTAAAGTTAATAATTTTGTAAATTCGTCTTTGTATACCGACAGTCCAAGCAAACGCTAATTGAAAACTTGGCTTAAAATTTCTTTAAACTGAATAAAGAGGCAATTAAAAGCTTTGCGGTAAAATGGGTTTTGCTTTCGATTGACAGCGAATACGCATAATTCGGCAGTCTCGCGATGCATTGAATGATTGAGATTAGTTTTCATAGTCGATCGATTGAAAACAGATATTTCGACCGTAATTTGATCAGCATGGATATCAACATAATGTAATCTTAACTCTAGTGTGATTATTTTTGTCAAAGATTCGATCATTCATCTTTATTTACGGTACTTGTTTTGTTACTGCCACTCACTTGCACTTCCAGTTTAAAAAATGCCAGTAGTTGCATTTTGTTGTTTTATCACCTTTTTAGTTACCTATGAGATCAATTTGACGACAACAATTATATATAATATTCCTCGCATAGAAATCATAAGGTGTTTTTTTATTTGCCTGACCGCCAAATGCCAAAATTTGAAAAATGGACCCAAATATCATTATATGATTAAATTTTTTTTAAAACTGGATACGTATGAGATCCATGATACAAAAAAGTCAAGCTGCAATCAATTTGGCGACAAAAGAGTCATTCGCATAGAATTTAAAAATAAAAAAAATTCTAAAATATCAAAATTTAAAAATTAGCCCAAATACCATTATTTGGTTAAATAATTCAATTTTGTTTGTGTACGTATGAGATCGATGATGCAAAAAAGTCAAGCCGCAATCAATTTGGCAACAACAAAAAAGTAATTCGCATAGAAATCATAATTATTTTTTTTAAATTCTAGGCTTGACCGACAAATATCAAAATTTGACAAATTAGCTAAAATACAATTATTTGGTTAAATAATTCAATTTTGTTTGGGTACGTATGAGATCGATGATACAAAAAAAATCAAGCCGCAATCAATTTGGTGACAAAAAAGTAATTCGCATAGAAATCATAACGATTTTTTTTTTAATTCTAGGCTTGACCGACAAATATCAAAATTTGACAAATTAGCCCAAATACTATTATTTGGTTAAGTAATTCAATTTTTGTGGGTACATATGAGATCGATGATACAAAAAACTCAAGCCGCAATCAATTTGGCGACAAAAAAGTCATTCGCATAGAAATCATAACAATTTTTTTTTTAAATTCTAGGCTTGACCAACAAATATCAAAATTTGAAAAATTAGCCCAAATACTATTATTTGGTTAAGTAATTCAATTTTTGTGGGTACATATGAGATCGATGATACAAAAAACTCAAGCCGCAATCAATTTGGCGACCAAAAAGTCATTCGCATAGAAATCATAACGATTTTTTTTTTAATTCTAGGCTTGACCAACAAATATCAAAATTTGACAAATTAGCCCAAATACTATTATTTGGTTAAGTAATTCAATTTTTGTGGTTACATATGAGATCGATGATACAAAAAACTCAAGCCGCAATCAATTTGGCGACCAAAAAGTCATTCGCATAGAAATCATAACGATTTTTTTTTTTAAATTCTAGGCTTGACCAACAAATATCAAAATTTGAAAAATTAGCCCAACAAAAAAAATCAAGCAGCAATCAATTTGGTGACAAAAAAGTCATTCGCATAGAAATCATAACGATTTTTTTTTAAATTCTAGGCTTGACCGACAAATATCAAAATTTGAAAAATTAGCCCAAATACTATTATTTGGTTAAGTAATTCAATTTTTGTGGGTGCATATGAGATCGATGATACAAAAAACTCAAGCCGCAATCAATTTGGCGACAAAAAAGTCATTCGCATAGAAATCATAACGATTTTTTTTTAAAATTCTAGGCTTGACCAACAAATATCAAAATTTGAAAAATTAGCCCAAATACTATTATTTGGTTAAGTAATTCAATTTTTGTGGGTACATATGAGATCGATGATACAAAAAACTCAAGCCGCAATCAATTTGGCGACAAAAAAGTCATTCGCATAGAAATCATAACGATTTTTTTTTTAATTCTAGGCTTGACCAACAAATATCAAAATTTGACAAATTAGCCCAAATACTATTATTTGGTTAAGTAATTCAATTTTTGTGGTTACATATGAGATCGATGATACAAAAAACTCAAGCCGCAATCAATTTGGCGACCAAAAAGTCATTCGCATAGAAATCATAACGATTTTTTTTTTTAAATTCTAGGCTTGACCAACAAATATCAAAATTTGAAAAATTAGCCCAACAAAAAAAATCAAGCAGCAATCAATTTGGTGACAAAAAAGTCATTCGCATAGAAATCATAACGATTTTTTTTTAAATTCTAGGCTTGACCGACAAATATCAAAATTTGAAAAATTAGCCCAAATACTATTATTTGGTTAAGTAATTCAATTTTTGTGGGTGCATATGAGATCGATGATACAAAAAACTCAAGCCGCAATCAATTTGGCGACAAAAAAGTCATTCGCATAGAAATCATAACGATTTTTTTTTAAAATTCTAGGCTTGACCAACAAATATCAAAATTTGAAAAATTAGCCCAAATACTATTATTTGGTTAAGTAATTCAATTTTTGTGGGTACATATGAGATCGATGATACAAAAAACTCAAGCCGCAATCAATTTGGCGACAAAAAAGTCATTCGCATAGAAATCATAACGATTTTTTTTTTAAATTCTAGGCTTGACCAACAAATATCAAAATTTGACAAATTAGCCAAAATACAATTATTTGGTTAAATAATTCAATTTTGTTTGGGTACGTATGAGATCGATGATACAAAAAAAATCAAGCCGCAATCAATTTGGTGACAAAAAAGTCATTCGCATAGAAATCATAACGATTTTTTTTTAAATTCTAGGCTTGACCGACAAATATCAAAATTTGAAAAATTAGCCCAAATACTATTATTTGGTTAAGTAATTCAATTTTTGTGGGTGCATATGAGATCGATGATACAAAAAACTCAAGCCGCAATCAATTTGGCGACAAAAAAGTCATTCGCATAGAAATCATAACGATTTTTTTTTAAAATTCTAGGCTTGACCAACAAATATCAAAATTTGAAAAATTAGCCCAAATACTATTATTTGGTTAAGTAATTCAATTTTTGTGGGTACATATGAGATCGATGATACAAAAAACTCAAGCCGCAATCAATTTGGCGACAAAAAAGTCATTCGCATAGAAATCATAACGATTTTTTTTTTAAATTCTAGGCTTGACCAACAAATATCAAAATTTGACAAATTAGCCAAAATACAATTATTTGGTTAAATAATTCAATTTTGTTTGGGTACGTATGAGATCGATGATACAAAAAAAATCAAGCCGCAATCAATTTGGTGACAAAAAAGTCATTCGCATAGAAATCATAACGATTTTTTTTTAAATTCTAGGCTTGACCGACAAATATCAAAATTTGAAAAATTAGCCCAAATACTATTATTTGGTTAAGTAATTCAATTTTTGTGGGTACATAATGAGATCGATGATACAAAAAACTCAAGCTGCAATCAATTTGGCGACAAAAAAGTCATTCGCATAGAAATCATAACGATTTTTTTTTTTAAATTCTAGGCTTGACCAACAAATATCAAAATTTGACAAATTAGCCCAAATACTATTATTTGGTTAAGTAATTCAATTTTTGTGGGTACATATGAGATCGATGATACAAAAAACTCAAGCCGCAATCAATTTGGCGACAAAAAAGTCATTCGCATAGAAATCATAACAATTTTTTTTTAAATTCTAGGCTTGACCGACAAATATCAAAATTTGACAAATTAGCCCAATTACCATTATTTGGTTAAGTAATTCAATTTTGTGGGTACATATGAGATCGATGATACAAAAAAAATCAAGCCGCAATCAATTTGGTGACAAAAAAGTCATTCGCATAGAAACCATAACGATTTTCTTTTTAATTCTAGGCTTGACCGACAAATATCAAAATTTGAAAAATTAGCCTAAATACTATTATTTGGTTAAGTAATTCAATTTTTGTGGGTACATATGAGATCGATGATACAAAAAACTCAAGCCGCAATCAATTTGGCGACAAAAAAGTCATTCGCATAGAAATCATAACAATTTTTTTTTTAAATTCTAGGCTTGACCGACAAATATCAAAATTTGAAAAATTAGCCCAAATACCATTATTTGGTTAAGTAATTCAATTTTTGTGGGTACATATGAGATCGATGATACAAAAAACTCAAGCCGCAATCAATTTGGCGACCAAAAAGTCATTCGCATAGAAATCATAACAATTTTTTTTTTTAATTCTAGGCTTGACCAACAAATATCAAAATTTGAAAAATTAGCCCAACAAAAAAAATCAAGCCGCAATCAATTTGGTGACAAAAAAGTCATTCGCATAGAAATCATAACGATTTTTTTTTTAATTCTAGGCTTGACCGACAAATATCAAAATTTGACAAATTAGCCCAAATACTATTATTTGGTTAAGTAATTCAATTTTTGTGGGTACATATGAGATCGATGATACAAAAAACTCAAGCCGCAATCAATTTGGCGACAAAAAAGTCATTCGCATAGAAATCATAACAATTTTTTTTTAAATTCTAGGCTTGACCGACAAATATCAAAATTTGAAAAATTAGCCTAAATACTATTATTTGGTTAAGTAATTCAATTTTTGTGGGTACATATGAGATCGATGATACAAAAAACTCAAGCCGCAATCAATTTGGCGACAAAAAAGTCATTCGCATAGAAATCATAACAATTTTTTTTTTAATTCTAGGCTTGACCGACAAATATCAAAATTTGAAAAATTAGCCCAAATACCATTATTTGGTTAAGTAATTCAATTTTTGTGGGTACATATGAGATCGATGATACAAAAAACTCAAGCCGCAATCAATTTGGCGACCAAAAAGTCATTCGCATAGAAATCATAACGATTTTTTTTTTTAATTCTAGGCTTGACCTACAAATATCAAAATTTGAAAAATTAGCCCAACAAAAAAAATCAAGCCGCAATCAATTTGGTGACAAAAAAGTCATTCGCATAGAAATCATAACGATTTTTTTTAAAATTCTAGGCTTGACCGACAAATATCAAAATTTGACAAATTAGCCCAAATACTATTAATTGGTTAAGTAATTCAATTTTTGTGGGTACATATGAGATCGATGATACAAAAAACTCAAGCCGCAATCAATTTGGCGACAAAAAAGTCATTCGCATAGAAATCATAACGATTTTTTTTTTTAATTCTAGGCTTGACCAACAAATATCATAATTTGAAAAATTAGCCCAAATACTATTATTTGGTTAAGTAATTCAATTTTTGTGGGTACATATGAGATCGATGATACAAAAAACTCAAGCCGCAATCAATTTGGCGACAAAAAAGTCATTCGCATAGAAATCATAACGATTTTTTTTTTTAATTCTAGGCTTGACCAACAAATATCATAATTTGAAAAATTAGCCCAAATACTATTATTTGGTTAAGTAATTCAATTTTTGTGGGTACATATGAGATCGATGATACAAAAAACTCAAGCCGCAATCAATTTGGCGACAAAAAAGTCATTCGCATAGAAATCATAACAATTTTTTTTTTTAATTCTAGGCTTGACCAACAAATATCAAAATTTGAAAAATTAGCCCAAATACTATTATTTGGTTAAGTAATTCAATTTTTGTGGGTACATATGAGATCGATGATACAAAAAACTCAAGCCGCAATCAATTTGGCGACAAAAAAGTCATTCGCATAGAAATCATAACGAATTTTTTTTAAAATTCTAGGCTTGACCAACAAATATCAAAATTTGACAAATTAGCCCAAATACCATTATTTGGTTAAATAATTCAATTTTGTTTGGGTACGTATGAGATCGATGATACAAAAGTCAAGTCGCAATCAATTTGACGACAAAAAAAGTTGTTCGCATAGAAATCATAACAATTTTTTTTTAAATTCCAGGCTTGAACGACAAATATCAAAATTTGAAAAATTAGCCAAAATACCATTATTTGGTTAAATAATTCAATTTTATTGTGGGTACATATGAGATCGATGATACAAAAAACTCAAGCCGCAATCAATTTGGCGACAAAAAATTCATTCGCATAGAAATCATAACTTCTTTTTTTTTTAAATTCTAGGCTTGACCGACAAATATCAAAATTTGACAAATTAGCCCAAATACCATTATTTGGTTAAGTAATTCAAGTCTTTTTTTGTACGTATGAGATCGATGATACAAAAAAGTCAAGCCGCAATCAATTTGACGACAAAAAAGTCATTCGCATAGAAATCATAACGATTTTTTTTTAAATTCTCGGCTTGACCGACAAATATCAAAATTTGACAAATTAGCCCAAATACCATTATTTGGTTAAATAATCAATTTTTGGGGGTACATAATTATGAGATCGGTGATACAAAAAAGTCAAGCCGCAATCAATTTCATGACAAAAATGTCTTTCGTATAGAAATCATGAGCATTTAAAAAAAAAAATTAAGTAGGCCTGAGTCTGACCGACAAATGTCAAAATTTTGAAAATGGACGCAAATATCATTATTAATGTTTGGATAATTTATTTTTATTTTTAAAGAACCGATCGTTTCTATGTGCGAGTCGATAATATATTCAATTAAAAGGTAAAGCCTATCAGCTAGGGATGATCACATCATTGACTACAGAGGGCGACATTTTTTTGAAAATTAGTTGACCAAAATGTAGAAAACTCCATGTTTACCTAGATGAATACAGCGATGTAGTACGATGTGGCTAGGATGTTTTCACTGATGTCTATATAACCCCGCACAAGCAACATCATGAAAGTAAACCGTTTTTTACCTAAAATGGTTTAAAATGTGCATGATTTGCCCAGTTTTCAGCAATATGAGGCAAACTACTTTTGGTTATAACTTGTTTATTATTCAGCCTGCAGACATGGTTGAACCATCATTTTTTATTGCAAAGTACTTTGTTTCCATGTACATGTAATGTATTCCATTTTCAAAGAGATAATTTTATTTTCAAAATTTTATGAGCATACCTATGCACTCTACGTTCGAAATAGCGTCGACATTCATAGTGCTTTACGAACTAACGATGTGGCCAACTTTGGCAATGATTTTGAATAGATTACATCCCCCAGTCTTTAATATTACCGTATGGTGTAATAGCATGTATTACAATGGTATAACTAAAACCGCGACAAGTCGGGGCTCTGTTTGTTATGTAAACATAAAATAAAAATAGCAACGCTCATCAACCATCGTTGTACTTGTACTAAGAAAATATGCATTCTCAAGGCAAAAAAATATTTTTACTCATATGAGGCAGATTAACCCCAACTTTGAACTCGTCCAAGTTATTGGCGATTTGTACATGCTCACAAAATCTGGAATCCATTGATGACTTAATGAAGACGTAATCGCAAACACAAATTTCAGCTAAGGCAATCTCTAGGGGCGAGACCAAACATAAAATAGCCGGAAGCCTAGCGCTGTACAAAACTGAATTGACAATGAATTGCGTATAGTGGCGTTTGGGGGACTCATATCAATACGCTATAGTTTCATGCTCTACTACGCTTTAACTCTTTCCGCTCACACACATGGGTAGTAAACTACGGCACAACATAATGACGCCCCTTGATTGGAAAAACGGTGATCCACGCTTGCGATCAGCGACGGAGCGTTATGGAGTATATAAAACATTATGGTGATATACGGGGGTACAATAACTAGAATCGCCGCCATTTTCTTTGATGTGACGATGTCGAATAGAAAATAAATATCCCTATCGCGGAAACATTATCCCTCATAATTCTCCAAATAACCAGTCACTCGAACTCAGCCGAGGTAAATACTGTACCAATATCGTGTCCACAAATCGTACTAATTCAAGCTGTATTTTTCGAGATATTTCGCACACAAACTTCGATTTCAAAATCTTAGGATGCCGGTACCCGTCCTCCAAAAATGCCACCTTCAACTTAATTCTACTAAATAATAATAATAATAACACACACTATAATAGAGCGTCTTTACTTTAGTGAGAGAAACCCAAAGCGCTTTACAAAACTAAAAATACAACTACGAAATATGGGCAAAATATACGTACAGAGTAAAGAGCATATTTAAAAAAAAAAACATCGTCAGATAAATAAAGTAAAAAACGCATTTAAAGTACTTAAACTCTTCAAACATTATTGAAAATAAGTATAAATGGTTAAAACTTACAGTGGAAACTAACTGGTAACTGCGCAAACTGTATCTCAAGCAGACGACGACGAAGGTAAATGGGGAATTGTTTTACAATCAACAAGTGCGCGCTTCAGTATTCATTCATAGAATGGATATTGCAACCGAAAAAGAGCCTGCGCATGTGCATGAACGCAATGCATTTTATACAGAAATAAAATAAAATAAAATAACGTGCACTTTGGTCCTCCCTAGGCAGACCGAGATTTCAAGAAAAAGAAAAATCGGGTCTTTTTTATTTTTTTATTTTTAGTGTTTCTCATTCTTTTTATTTTTCATTCATCTATATTCTATACATAGTTATATAACATAATAAAAATATATTAAACATACTGGTATCAATAAGTTACAAATATGAACAAAAACATGACTCTACCACCAGCGAACAGCATGTAGGCCTACCAACAATTACCATTAGCATGAGGATAGATGGCTAATGATCATCAATGGCACATGATCTTCGCAGGTGAGTTGACAAACAAAGCAATATATAATATGGGCTGTCATGTACATGTGTTTTACAAGAAGAATATCAAAACCTACTATTTACTCTGTTGTGGGCTTTTGCCAATCTTATGCCACATATTTACAACTCGCGACTGTGACGGATTGTCTGCATCAACTTAAATCAACTTAGACTGATTTCGAAGGGGAAGTCCTATCCGGGGGGGGGGGGGGGGGGGGTTCTCACATTGATATGGTATACATATATGTGCCTGCCTTTTGGGGTGCTTTTTCGCAAAATTGGTATAGCGATGGGGTGTTTTTATCAAAGAACATAAGGCGCCCAATGTGCATAAATTGGGTGTATTTTGAGGATTTTAAGCACCTGGGTGCTTTTCTAACAAAATTGGTTAAATGATGGGTGGGAAATTGGCCAGAAAATAGGTATCTAGAGAAAGTCAAATTTTCGAAGTCCGGCAGGCACATCCACGTACGATTTTGGCAAAAGCACCCCCCCCCCAGTCCTATATTCAGAATATGATATCTGCTTCAATAAGAAACATGATTTGATGTCGATAAGGAGATCGTAACATCGTAATTTACCGATTTTTAGACGCTGTAGCAAACAAGAAATGTTCCTATGTTTATCTTAGGACAGAGATCAGCACCACCAGTTTCATTCAAATACAGTCAGTCGTTAGCCAAAAAAAAAATCTTCTTTTAACCTCATAGAGGTAGTGTAGTCTTTATTTTCATCTCAACAAGTGTTAATTTATAATATCACGTTAAATAATAATACACATATGTAAATATAGATATCGTACATTATGAGACATTCTTTTATAATATTATTAGTACAATGTGATTACATGCATGTGAAGAAAACTTGATTTAACATTTCAAGAATAAAGTATCATTTATTTTATATTCCAGTATATTTTGCAATGTTCTAAATCTTGCTGTTCTATTTTTACCTTTCTTTTCGAAAATGCAATAATTTCGTAAATCTTCTTAATTTCCAACATAAACAGAAATGAAATAGGTGTTGTTTTATTTGTATCCTAATAAATTATTCTTGATTTTTATACGGCATAAGATGCTAGTTCAATTAACATATTTGTAAAATTAAATTTAGGATTACGGATGTTCCAGCCGCATATGATTTTTTCCAAAGATATATCAAAATCGTATTCCTTCATCAAGAATCGTATATATTTGGAAAATTTAATCCAGAAATTTTTGTTATAATTGCATTTTACAAAAAAGGGATCATAATTGTCTAAACAATTACATACATTACATGTGTCTGAGACACTTAGTTGCCATTTACATAAATTCCTTTCACAGCAAATAAGATTGTTCATGAGACTATATTGAAAATGGCCTTGTTAACTATTCTGTTTCTAATTTTGAAAGAAAATATTTTACTCCAATCATTACTATTGATTTTTTTGTTTTTCCCAATACTGTATACAAGAGGCATCTTCTGAGTGAGTATTTAACATTTTATATATATCTTTAGTCTGTAAAATACTAATGTGTTTGACCGAATAATATTCCTAACATTAAAAAATGTACGACTTTGTTTCTTGTGTGAACACAAATTGTTCTTTTTTACTTCGTGTTTCCATTTTTTTGGAATTGCAGACATAAGCATGTGCAGCTTAAATATATTTATTGGACATTTAACTTTTCTTGACAGTTCAGTCAAATTGATAAACCTGTTTTCAGTTACAATATCATGAACATGTATAATACCAGCATTTATCCACTCTGTATAATACAGCATATTATGGCCTTTAAACCTAACATTGTTATTCCCGATATAATATCGTTCTTATGATGAACCGCACCGTCTTCATCTTTTTTTCCCTGCAGAACATACCAAGCTTTCAGAACGTCTTTATAAAATGGTGGAGGATTATTTTTAAACACTTTGTTGACATCTTTACCTTTACAATTAAGTTTGAGTAACAAGGATAGACCACCAATTGGCTCTAGTAGATATTTCACAATCTTATTCCAAATTCCAGTATTATTTGTATCTAACATTCGTGATACCCATTTTATTCTTAGAGCATTTATCTGACATTCAATATCAGTCATTTGTAGACCTCCATTATCCATACATTGTGTTGTAGTGCGTCGCTTTACTTTTTCCTTACCGGACCTCCACATTAAAATGTATACAGAATTATATTTACTTCTTTAATAACGTAATCAGGTACTATGATACACGATCCATTGTACAGTATCTGTGAGATGCCAATTGTTTTTATAATACTGATCTTTCCATAACAGGCCTATGTTAGTCTTCTCGCTTTCCAGCGGCTTAAAGTCTTTTCCAATTTTACAATCTTTGCGATTGCTTTGCATCTATTAAGAGTTTCTTGAAATAAAATAATATCGTTACATCACGTAAATAGACCACAAAAAGGTCGAATCTACGCCGAAATTCATTGCCTGCAAGCAACAAAGACGGTCGTGTTTTTGGCGCTGTGTTTTAATAATATAGACAGAGTTGACGGCGCAAAGCCTGACTTCGAGGGATTTACGGAGAAAGGAAGGGAACAGAATTCGGCGTTGTTTGGAGGGAGTGGCGTTCTCCGCGAGTATTACCGTTACACGGACTTTTATTTCGGCTGGACGTGGTATGACGTTGCATTATTCATGTTATTTAATCAACGCTGACGTAGCGACACATTTTTATAATTCTACGGAACACCATTCGTGTCAATATGATTGCTGTTTGATACATGTACACACTTTGACGCATGCGACAATTAATTTTGTAAGGGGACGATGCTGATTAATGTGGCTATTTACCTCGCTGGTTACTATTCTGGTGTCACTCTCAGAATTACATCGTTAGTAAGTTACGCTACAGTTAGCAGGCGCGGATCCAGCAAAGTTATAGGGGGGGGGGGGGGGGGGCAAAAAAGATGAAATTGTGCTGGTACCATAGCTATGCTTGGACAGGGAGTGTCTGAGGGGGGATGTGCCCCCTCCGATGTAGAACATTTTTCAATTTTGGAACTCATTGGGTGCGATCTGGTATATACTTTTGACCAACATTTTATTGAAAAGCCACCTCTTCATTTCCAATAAATATTTTGTTTTTTATCAATGCACGAAAGAAGTTGAGCATACTGATATATCCGTGATTTAAGTAGAAATGGTTTAAAAGCTGGAACAGGGGGAGTCTGAGGGGGATGTGTCCCCCTCAGAATTGAGTCTGAGGGGGATGTGTCCCCCTTAGAATTGGAAATTGTTTCAATTTTCGAACTCATTTGGTGCGATCTGGTGTATACTTTTGACCAACATTTTATCGGAAAGCCACCTCTTCTTTTCCAATCAATACATTTTTGTATCAATGCAGGAAAGAAGTTGAGCATATGATATTTTCTTAATTTAAGTATAGATTGTTTAAAAGCTCAAACAGGGGGAGTCTAAATTGGATTTTTTTCTCAAATTTTCGAACCAATTTGGTGCGATTTGGTATGTACTTTTGAGCAATATATGTACTTTTGAGCAATATTTTATTGAAAAGCAATCACTTTATTTCCGATATTGGCTTTTTATATAATAATAATAATAATAATAATATAACGTATTTATAAAGCGCAACATGTATAAAAACCTCAGAGCGCTGTACACAAAAATACACATAAAAGAAGGGAAGGCAAAGTATACAGCGTGTATCAAAAAGAACGCAACACTTTTTGTCGAGAGCTGTACGGTCACAGCAAAAGACAAATCAATCTAAAACTTATACACTCTGTTAGGTCCACCTATTGGCTATCACACAGTCAAACCACAACGACATCGAATATTTATTCGCTGAGACATCAAAGGTATAAGTAAAGAAGTGCAAAACACGTTTTACATCGTTCGTTCTAAAAACTTGGATTTTCCTGTCCGATTAGTGTAGGCCTATGCCTATGCCAGAAAGAAACTATATAGTTACCTCCAAAATATCAGATTTCTCGTCAACGTAAGTACGCGTATGTATCCCGACCAACTTCCAATAAACTCCAAACGTTATGTCCCTCACATCATGCCTCCCCTCTCGCCTTGTCGTACCCCCTCCCCAACCCTTTTCTTTTTGCTTGTCCCTCTTCTTTCTCTCTCTTCTGCGCCTGACAGTTAGGGCATAACTACTTTGGGAGGTAACCTCCCTATTAAGTTACACCAGTTAGGTGCACTCGGCCGATTATGTGCTTAACACTTTCTATGCGGCTGTTAGTTTTACCATACAAAAGTTTTCAGAAACCTTTCCCAACTTTCAAAGTCTTATCTCAAGAATTACTAAACCAATACTAGGCATGTTTGTACTTATTATAATGCCTTTCTTATGGTGATTCTAAATAATATAGTGATGAACTTCGATGAAATATTGTGTGCAAAAGTGGGTACTAGGAGATAGAAACCTTGTTATCTTTAATATGAGTCTATGCCTTACATCAGTGGTTCTCAACCTTTTTTGCCCATGACCCCTTTCGACATTCTTGGTCAGTACCGTGACCCACCCAAAAAAATAATATATATATAGGAAATAATTGATTGTGTATGATTACGCACTGAAAAAACTCACAGCTAATCAACTAAGACTTGTATTCTTCACAGCCAGATACACCCTTTGCCCCGCACATTGCGGTTATCACTCCAGATCCATTCATCTGTCTCGTTCAGATAGCACACAGTTATGACAGTAATCACACACAAATCAATGATTCCTATACCTATTGCAACTTTTCTGTTGCATGCGCGGTCATTGAAATCGCCATAACTTTAAAAGTATCCATTCGATTTTGTTGAATGAGGTATCAAACTGCGGAAAAGAAATTTGCTCATTTAATGTATATCTCAGATATTTTTGGACCGATTATATATTTTGAATTAGCGAACCTCAAAGCACCTGGTCAGGGACTTTATGTGCTATGTGTATATTATTGCACTAGTTTAAATCCCCTTAGAGACTTGTACAATTAAACATACAAATGCATCATGTCCTCGTGAAAAAAGAATTAAATAAAGAAATTAAATATCCGTAAAATTCTATTGAATTATTAAATTTAGTAGTATGCAGTGGCAAAATGTATTTTTGTGATCGCTCAATTTAGCTGCTTTTATAATTGCTAAAACTAATCATGGTAACGCCTAATCAATCACACAGGACACATACATCATTTGCTCGGACCAGTTTCGACGTTTTCAAGCATTACCAAATTGTATTTAGCAATTATAATGATTGACTTTTATCATTATCATGATTATGTTGGGCACATGAGAGAAAACAAAGTAAAAACAGTATTACTGTTTTTCACTTTAAATAATTATTTACAGTGGTGGGGGAAGCATCATACGCGAACATATTTCATTTTTAGGGGGAACGCAGATGGGTTGTATAATATAAAGTCTATTAACATTCGCAACGGCATTGTATTATTCATGTCATCGATGAAGATCAAGAGGTGTAATACAATACAATACAATACAATACAATACAATACAATACAATATAATATAATATAATATAATATAATATAATATAATATAATATAATACAATACAATACAATACATTACAATACAATAATAATAGTCACATATCGAATAATGCAGGTAAGGGACTCGTAATTTAACGTGAATTTGGTTCATTTCTTGTTAAAAACCTGACGGGCTATTATGAGAAATCATGAATGTATCAGTGGTTAGTTATTGTATAGAGAACTTGGTTTACATTTTTGTCTCAATTTGTATGAATTTCATGTAAAATAAACCAAAAACCAAGTCAGACTTCTACAAGCGGTATCTAAGAGAAATTAAATCTCACAACGTAAATTGTAATATTATATTCCCTTGGTGTTTAAACAGCTGATATAAATAATTTGTGTGCATATATCTCACATAGTAGTAACACATTATGGGTGTTAAAGGTATATTATGTGATCTTTCCAGGGAACGCCCTCAACATCGAAAAAAAAATGAAAGCAGATTTTCTTGCAGATTTACATTTCTGATCATAAATCGTACATACATTCCAAGTTACAGGGCGATACGATTCTTAATTACCTCAAAATCATGGTTTTAGAGTGAAAATAAACGTCGGGATCACGACAGTTTATATTTTCACTCTAAATTCACTCTAAACCCATGATTTTTAGGCAATTAGGAATCGTATCGCTCTGTAACTTGGAATTTATGTAGGATTTATGATAGAAATGTAAATCTGCTAGAAAATCTACTTTCTAAAAAAAATCATGAATAGAGGGCGCTCTCTGGAAAAGATCACATAATATGCTTTTAAGATAATCTATTAACAAACATTATAACACTGAACAATTTCCATCCCGGTTATGTATAACACGCTATTATGAGGACTACATCTGTGTGAAGGGGTCACGCTCCTTAGTACACGATCTAATGGCATCTAATGGTTGCATAATATTGATGACTCATCGACTGGGCGAACCCGGGCGGATGAATATGTTGCGTTATTTCGCATACTGGACGGGTGAGGGGGCACATCCAATATGGTTGAAAATAACAGGCGACGGTGGACACGAACGGCCGTTAATTTTGAATTTCCGTTGGTTTCAATGTAGCAATGGATTTTGATTATATGACCCCATAAACATAAAATTCATCACACGTTGGAACTAAATTATTTCATCCTAAAACCATCCACAGTGTCAGTATCATTTTTTGAATTTAAACCGTTGTCAAGCGTTCGTCCCATTCACTTGATCACGTAACCTCGTTCGCATATTTTATCCAGAATATACGTGAATACGCCCGTGTCCAGCGTCGTCTGGATAATAATAAATGAAGCATTACGGTTCTGTTCCCTCTATATTCTGAGCTTTTTTTGACCACGGATATGCCATGGTATCCAGGGTTGTAAATCATCATTCCTTTCCCCCCAACTCTTTGAGTTATTGCACCAGCTGTTAGTGCCTACAGCGCTTTGGGTACCAGCCCTGGCCCGTTGGACAACCCGGTTTTGACTAGGGTGTTTTGTAGCAAGGCCGTCACACTAGTGGGGTCATTGTCAAATTTAACAAATCCAGTTTTTTTCTTTATATTCGTGAATTAAAGTACAAAAATGATTACATTATATAACGACAGCACGGTCTGCTTTTTGAACGAGCGGAATTGGTCGGATATAACTTGACTTATGATATTAGAAAATATTTCATGTTCTCAATATGTCATAATCAGTAACTGTCTATAAATAGCTTCCAAACTCCAATAATAATTTGGGCGAGCAGCAGCAAGCCCAAAGTGTTAAGTTTATTTTTTATGTTATAAAAATCATACTTTAAACTTTAATTTGTTATATTAGTGCTGATTCAGATTTTGTGAAATAACATGTTCAAATTTCGAGAAAAATCACAATTATACTATTGCATGAGCAGGTTTTAGTTTTAAAAATGAGCCCAATTAGGACATTAAACAACCATATGTGGCAACTCTCTCATGCCTTGGTCAAGGGAGGAAGCGCTCAAGCAATTGCCACAGCATGTCCGTGGACGGTGCAATGTATGCCTGTATTGGCTAGACAAAGTCACGATTCATGTTCACGGAGCAATCTTGGCCTGTCATTATAGTCAAAAAACTAAATTCCAAAGTGGCTCAAATTATAAAGGCGATGGAACCGTAATGGGGTATTGAATCCCGGTAGTGCCACTTGGATGTAGTTATACCACAAAGTATAATAAAAGGACAATAATTCTCAGTATATTCCATTCTAACCAACCTATTTGGATTACAACTGAGTTTCACCAGAGAGATCTCTGGTTTCATCTCTCTGGTTTCTCTATCTCTCGTTTTGGGTTATTATTAAAAGTGACAAGTTGTGGATGGGTAGTGAGTTTTAGGGCAAACTGGGGTGATATTGAGTTGTGGAGTGAATATGTTTGGATCATAATGGAGTTTGTGTAGCGATTTGTGTTGGGTGTATGCTGTTGAGTTATTTTAGTTTAAATATAAGGCCTACCACATCCATTGTTTTGTCTCCCTTCATTGGTATTGGTTCATCATAAACATTTATTAATTCTGGATTATCAAGTAATCCACTTAATGAATGTTTGAGAGTATTCATTTAGCAACACTCCAAGGTCATTCAATTTGAAGCATATTATACATATCAACCATTTTGGTTGAAACTATACCCTTGACACTTGGCATTTAACATTTCCATCGTCATCGAAATTCACCTCTTCTGAGAGCTGTTTGTCTTTTTCAGACTCTTCTTGTTCAAATTGAGCTGATTTACTCCAATGTAATGTCTTTACAATGACATTTTCAGTATGACTCTGTTTAATGTTTTACTCTCGTTCTGGTTATGATATATTTGTATGTATGTTAGTGTTATAATAGCTTTTGGGGTGCCATTTCTTTTTTACTCTATTTTTTATTTCTTTTTTAACTGATGTGGTTTTAAATCAATGAGCTATTTTTTTTTACTTGATTTTTTATTTCTTTTTTAACTGATGTGGTTTTAAATCAATGAGCTGTTGTATATTTTCCTGCTCATGTTTTATAGTGTACTTCATATTGTACAGCGCTTAGAAACAGTGTTGATAGCGCTTTATAAATGTTTTTATTCATATGCCGAAATCACAGGTGACGATTTCAAAACCTTTTGATTTCATATAATGCGCAAATGGTTCGATATTCGGCTCTCTTTGAATGGTACACTAAACATAGCTGCTACGTGCATGCGTGTGATGAGAATAATATGCATTGGCGCAGTATTGTGTATATTATTGCATAAGGCAGCTTAATTGTTTCAATTCACATTATATATGAGGTTCGACCGGAGGTTGGAATAAAATGGGATCCTTCGACAACTAGCGAATATACGCCAGAAGACCGTACATCTTATTTTTGCTCATCACCCCTGCCCATCCAAACACCAAAGATCGCTCTTCAATGAATTCACTATAAGTGTTGTTTGAAAATGAAAGATGTCCATGACTTGGCTGAATGAGCTCAAATGGAAGACAAAAACTATCCTTCTCAAAAGTCACAACTCACTGTGCTAATATCTGAGCCAAGAAGGGGATTTACATGGCTGAATGATCATGAATTGATTACACATTCGCTCAACCACACATGTGTTTTTCTATTAGAAGAAGCAATTCAAAAACTGTTGTGACTTTTGAGAAGGGCAGTTTTTGTCTTCCATTTGAGCTCATTCAGCCATGAAGTCATGTACATCTTTCATTTTCAGATTGGTAACATGTTTTACCTTACGATGTTATGACGACATTTTGAGAGGACTCTCAAAAGGTGTTGTGTTTACTATCTACCATTTGGAAGCGTTTACCTTGATTCACAGTATGTTATATACACTATATCACAATTTGGTAATGTAGATCCAAGGCAGACCACAGACCAACACCATAACAGTGATAAACGCCTATGATTTTTGTTGTTGTTATATACCATTTCCCTTTGGTCCATGAAAGATGAAAATAAAAATAATAAAAAAAATCAGTATTTTATCCAAATAGTTTCAAATGACTCAATACATTTCTATAAACCTCTTTTGCAATCGGCATTTGCTTCAGTATGCACCATTTTTACACCTGTAATGTATAAGGCATAGTCTACTAGAAGCTAGCTTTTAAAAAAATATTAACATTTTTGGTTTGCAACATAAATACATATTAAGCCAACTTAAATGATACTTATAATGTTATTTATTGAAGTAAATAATATGCTTGACAAAACCAATAATATGTATACTCAGCACATATTAATATTTCATCCTCATACATCGGAGGATTTCATCCGAATGGCAATGATCCACTTTGGCGCGAAGAACATTCATCTTCAGAGTTGCCACTTGGTTTACCAGGGGATTGACTTTCCTATCTGCCCATTGTTGAGATTTGGTTCAGTATAGCGCGCGCACTGTATCAGACCTTCACCCGGAAGTTAAGCGTAAACTGTCAATCATTCGTTGTGAATGAATAATTTGATACTTACAGCACTCACAATATGCAAAAACTCAGTTCAAAAACTTGCTTGAGCGCCCCCCCCCCCCCCCTAAATGATATGTTCATCTTCATTTGCCAAACTAATCAACACAACTGGCCTGTAATTGACTTTAAAACACCAAGGACAGGCGTATTTGAAAATGGGGGGGGGGGGGGGGCACGTAAATTACGATCATGCAAGCGAAACGAGCGGAGCGAGTGGAGCCCCTTGCGGCCCGCTTAAAGGGCCCGGGAAGTTTTGGGTTTTGATATGCGCTCAGGGGTCATTTCATATGGCGTATCTTAGCGTATTTTTCAACATTATTTAAAAATTTTAAAAAAAATCTCTCTCAAAAAATGAAGAAAAAAAGCCCGCATGGTATTTTGAGATTTAATGGGTCGGTCGTGTTTGGGCAAACAAACTTTTTTAGGACTTCATGTCACAGTATGAACTGCGGTTTCACTCTGGAATGAATCGTTTCATGGCTGGTCTTATGCCATTCATGGCTGGTCTTATGCCATAAAGAACGTCTGTTCACAGTATGAACATTGGTATGGTTTCTATTTCGTATAGATCTTTTCATGTTTGATTTAGCTACTTGATTGAGAGCAACTATTTTCACGCACATTGGTATGGGTTCTCTTTGGTATGAATCCTTTCATGGTAGTCTGTTCACTCGTACGAGCAAATGTCTTGTTACAGTATGAAGATTGGTATGTTTTTTCTTTGATATGAACCCTTTCAAGCCTAAGTCTTGTTAATCAACTGAGTGAAACTCTAGTCACAATACGAGGATGTATATGATTTGCTTGGTTTCTCTTTAGTATGGATATTTTCATGTCTGGTCTTATTACTTAAATGAGAGAAACTCTTGTCACAGTATGAACATGGGTATGGTTTCTCTTTGGTATGAACTCTTTCATGGGTGATCATAGGACCTAATTGAGAGAAAGCCTTGTCACAGTGTGAGCATTTGTATGGTTTCTCTTTAGTATGAGTCCTCTCATGGCTGTTCTTATTACTTGATTGAGAGAAACTCTTGTCACAGTATGAACATTGGTATGGTTTCTCTTTGGTATGAGTCCTTTCATGGGTGATCTTATTACTTGAATCAGAGAAACTCGTGTCACAGTATGAACATTGGTATGGTTTCTCTATAGTATGGATACTTTCATGTCTGGTCTTATTACTTAGAAGAGAGAAACTCTTGTCACAGTATGAACATTGGTATGGTTTCTCTTTGGTATGAGTCCTTTCATGGGTGATCTTATTACTTGAATCAGAGAAACTCGTGTCACAGTATGAACATTGGTATGATTTCTCTTTAGTATGGATACTTTCATGTCTGGTCTTATGACTTGATTGAGAGAAACGCTTGTCACAGTATGAACATTGGTATGGTTTCTCTTTGGTATGAATCCTTTCATGCCTGGTCTTATGACTTGACCTAGAGAAACTATGTTCACAGTATGAACATTGGTATGGTTTCTCTTTGGTATGAGTCCTCTCATGGCTGGTCTTAATACTTGATCGAGAGAAACTCTTGTCACAGCATGAACATTGGTATGGTTTCCCCGGATGGTTTCTCATTGGTATGAATCCTTTCATCATGTCTGGTCTTTTCATCTGGAATAGAGAAATTCGTATCACAGTTTGTAGGCCATAGTATTGTTTTCCTTCTGTGATGACCAAAAAAAGCTTTGTTACTTAGCGTGGATGAACACCAATGCATTCCATGATGACGCACATGTTTTTGATATCGGTCAAATTCATCAAACACCGCGTGCTTGCAATACCTGCACATAAACGGCATGACATGATCGCTCATTTGGTTTCCATGACTTGATGATTGCAACATATTATGTATCTACAAAATACAAAAAGAAATGGATTATTAGTTTTACCGACTGCGGTATGAATACAGAAATGATGCTCCTACATAAGGGGGAGGGGGAGGTGGGTGCTTAGAGACGTTGCGTCGCCATACCGACTTGTCTGTCTTCCTTTCTCCTTTCTTCCAGTTTTGTCTCCTCTTCTACCTTTCTTTCACTTCCTTTACCTTTCCTGATTTTCCCGGTCAAGGTTTTTTTGTCCTCCCCCCCCCCCCCCCCCCCCCCCCCCTCCCCCACACCTCTGGCTACGGTACCGCCTACGGTACTGGCTAAATACCAATTGTAAAATAGTACTCCCCGACCACACATGGACTAGGATTCAGAGCTACTCTCGATGGTATTTTTATATTGAACCATATCCCAAGTGCTAAAAAGCTTACCTTATACATCGCCCATGTATGAGACAGTTCACTAATATCCAGATCACTTATTTTATCCCCGGTGATGTGTCCCCGATTATCTTTAGAAGATTCTGAATCAGTAAGAAAAATATGTATATTAATGTTCAAATTGAGTTTCCTATATATCGTCTACTTTTTGGCGATATCGACATCAATACTCTGGCAGTATCATCATCACTGACGCGTTGACGTTAAGACTCCCTAGCTTACTAGATTGCAGGGACTATATATTTGGAATCTGTCCGCTAGTCCGACGGACCGCTAGTCCGACGGTCCGCTAGTCCGACGGTCCGCTAGTCCGAACAGTGATTTTCCTATACCTTGAGGTCCGCTAGTCCGAAAATAAAATAAGGTCCTCTAGTCCGAAAATAAGGCCCGCTAGTCCGAATTAAAAAATATATCCGCTAGTCCGAAATTGAAATAAGGTCCGCTAGTCCGAATTTTAAAAGGGCCGCTACTCCGAAAATAATATCAGTTCCGCTAGTCCGAATTGAGAATTATATCCGCTAGTCCGAAATTAAAATAAGGTCTGCTAGTCCGAATTAAGAATTATATCCGCTAGTCCGAATTTTTTTTTCTCTTTCCCTCTTTCTCTTCTCCTCTCTCTCTTTTCTCTTCTTTTCTTCTCTTTCTTTTTTTCCTCCTCTTTTTCTCCTCTTTCCCCCTTTCCCCTTTCCCCCCTTTTTTCTCCTATTCCCCCCTCTTTTCCCCCTTTTCACCTTCTTTCCCTCTTTTTCTCCTCTTTTCCTCATTCACCCCCCCCCCCCACCCCACTTTCCACCTTCTTTCCCTCTTTTTTCTCCTCTTTTTCATCTTCCTCCCTCTTCACCTTCTTCCACCCCTTCTTCACCTTCTTCACCTTCTTCACCTTCTTTCCCCCCTCCCCCTACTTTTTTTCCTTCTTTTCTTCTATTTCTCTTAATTTTACCCCCCTTCCCCCATTTTTCCCCCGGTTTTTTCCTCTACTATCAAGAATTGTATTAAAAATTATTAACAATCATTCATGTAGACTACATCATTCACACAATTTCATACGTTACATATGACTTTGTATCGTACAAACACATATTGTAGCATTGTTATAACGATATTGACCCATCATCAAACAACGCTGGTCACTCAAGGCTGATTTGATTACAATAGAATAGTAGGCCTATACAAGAAAAAACTTTTAAAAAACATATTACATAACACTTTTCATTATTAAATAATTATAATTGTTACTGATGTTAAAGACAATTTTAAAAGCTTGAATCCAAATATATACAATCTAATGTTTGTTATTACGTCAACCGAAACAGACGATTCCAGTTTGAGCCGATTTGTATCATATTGTTGAAGTGCTTGTTGCTTATTGCTGCTTAATTTCCGGCATTAACATCAAAATAATTATTATTTAAAAGGTTGAATCCAATCTGATATTTTTCATTACGTCAACCGAAATAGACGATTCAAGTTGTTATTATATTTTAATTTGCAATGGGTGGTATAGCATTATACGTTGCCAATCCTTTATTGTGAATGAGACTCATCGCTTTGCTATTTCATTTGACTGTTTGAAATTTTTAAAAATATAATATTCAATAATATTTGAACGTATACCGTATAATATTTGTTAAAAAATTGTGAATGAAAGAAATTAACCATTTTTCAACAAATCATATATGAACATATGCCTTTAACATACCAATGATTATATCGTTCAGATTGATAACCAACCATTATTTGCCATGGAATTATAATCCATATTTGCGCGATTTGAATTAGTTCAATTTTCATCAAATTAATATCGCATAAGTTCAATTTGTCACTTTTGGGAACGTATTAAAAAAATACAATTTAAGTTCAAAAGGTCACAATATTCACAAGTTTCGCGTGCATTTTTTTCTTCAAGTTTCTACATCAAAAACAATTTGATACCACCCCCCCCCCCCCCCCCCCCCCCCAACCCTCATATTTCTTTGCTTCAGCCGCCACTGGTTCGGTTATCATGCTATCTCGGGTAAAGGTATTCAGTGCAGACGATGCCGGACATAGGCCCGGCCACGATTGCGTGTCTCGGGTGGTGGTTTGGGGGTGTAGGGAGTGTTCGACAGAACGACAGATGGGTGTCCCCCTCCAATTCGACGCGTTTTTCGTCAAATTCATGCATTAAAAGAATGCATTTCCCTGCCTATTTTGTAATGCACTTATCAATTGCAGTCCCGGCCCCGGGGGACCCGGGGCATGGCGGGGACTATGCGGGGACCGTACGCCAACGTACAAAAAACATGGCCCGGCTATGCGGGGACGTATACCCGGGGCGTACAAAACGTGCCCCCGCTAGCCGGGGCGTGTAGCCGGGGCATAGCGGGGACGTACATTACTGAAAATATAGGCCGGGCATTGTAGCGGGGGCGTACGCTAGGGTACACAAACGTACACCCCGGGGCATAGCCGGGGCGTACACATACATAGCGGGGACGTACGCTAAGGTACATATCATCCACACCGGTGCATAGAGATATAAAATACAGACATGCACTATATTAAACTTTAAAATTAGTCACCTCGATTGATCAATGCCCGGATTTTCACTACCATGACTACGGTAAACTTAGTACAATTTGACCATATAGTGCTTTTGCCTGGAATAATGTACACGGTAGGGCCCGGACAGATAGACAACACCTACCTACTTGCAGGCCCGTAAGTCAGGGAGGGGGAGCCCCCACCCTCAATTCCCCCTCCCAAGTCCCCAAGAAGGTCCAAAATACCCCTCCCAAGTCAATTAGCTAGATCAATCATCATGTTTTCGGTTCATTTTTAAAACTTAAATAGGCCTACTGTTTGTTCATAATAAATAAATTGAATCAAAACTTTCCAATGTTGCCATTGGGTACGCATGATCTATCAAAAATAAAGCTACACAATATGACATCCATAAAGTGATTTTTTGACTCGATTCATTTCTGGTTGACAACAAACTGAGATAGATCATGCCAACATTATTGTATTTTTAGTTTTAGGCCTCTGGTAAGTTTTGTTCTGGAGCACTGTATATTTAAAACTATTCACAAAACCATAGAAGTCAACGGTAAATCATGAAACCGTGTAACATGATAACGATTCGCTAATATTGGCCCGGCTGTCTGAGGCCGGGCGTAGCCGGGGCGTACACTATGCCCCGGCTATGGGGGCCGGGACCGTACGCCGCCGTACACTTTGTCCCGGCTATGGGGGGCCGGGACCGTACGCCGGCGTACACTTTGTCCCGGCCATGGGGGGCCGGGACTGTAGCGGGGGCGTACAAAAAGTGGTGCCCCGCCCTGCGGGGACCGTACACGACTGTAGCCGGGACGTCACATCGGCAATTTGTACGTCCCGGCCCTAATCCCCGCTATCCCCGGGTCCCCCGGGGCCGGGGCTGCAATTGATAAGTGCATAACACTTATATTGCTGGTCAATATTCGCGCGGAGCGCGCACAATTGTTGAGTTCTAACTAAAATGGTCATGGAAAATTCTCCGGATAGTAGGAGCCCCAGGCGTCAAATTTAGTAGTTGACCCGTGACTCCTAAATTTAAATTTTTACTACCGATACATATCTTATCTACAAGAATAAAGAGTCCTGCTCTAAAGATTCTCTTGCGAAATTATGCTATGGCGATAATCATATTCCCCATGTATTCACATAAGCAGAAATGAAGTAATAGAATCGCTCTTAAGGGTTTGAGTAGTATATTGACCATAACACTGAAAGGAAATCTAAAAACTACATAAAATCATGTTGATGAATTTAAAGAAAGAACTACTTGACACATTATATTAGCTTTTTCCATTTTGATGTAATTAATATCGATCCAAAATGTGATGGAACAATTGAAAAAGTTAGAAAAGCATTTTTGACCCTTTTCTGACTTTTTCCAATGTTCTATTTAGCTACCTGTAACATTGACCGTATAACTATAAACAGTGGCGTGCGCAGGATATTGTGAGTGGAGGGGCCACCTGGCCATAAATGAAATTCCCCCGACTATTTGAGAAAAGAACTGCGCGCGTAGCGTGCGAAAATTTTCGAATTTACACCTTTTTGTGCACGATTGAGCTACATTTTGGCTCTAAACAAGCTTGTACCAAAGAATATTGCATTTTGGGAAGACATATGCGCGCGTAGCGCGCGAAGATTTTTCATCTGTATTTTTGACTATCATAATTCCATGATGCCACTGATCTAGCCGCCTTCTCAATTCCCCCGACTGGCCTAAGTTTCCTCCGCGGCCCCCGCCCCCCCCCCCCCCCCCCCCTTTGCGCACGCCACTGACTATAAACAACTATCTCAGCTTGTGAAGCAGTTCTTCCCCATAGGTATGATGTATAGGCCTATACATACTTTAACATTTATTTCAACTTTTATGGCGATAATACTACCCCTACCCCTAACACGAGTTGTTTTATGTCATTTTGTCCATGTGAATACCGTATATAGGGGAATACAGGTATTGACAATAGCATGAATTCGCAAGAGAATCATAAGAGCAGGACAATTAAATTCTTGTAGACAAGATATGAATCTATCATAAAAGAATTCCTTTTGGAGTATGTTCGGAGGTCAGGGGTCAAACCATTTTAAAGCCGAATTTAGAGCTCTGGGGTCAACGCGGAGTGCGCAAAAAATTGCATTTATAACACTAATGGTCCAGTATGATAATAACGTCCCCCACCTAATATTTATAATTTTTGGTGTGGTTTTTGCATTAAAACTTTGGTCCGGTATGATGTTTTTAACGTCCCCCACATATTGGTTTGATGGCCAATATAATGTTAAAACCTGCAGAAAATATTCGCTTGGAGCACGCAAAATTTGAGTTTTTGAACTAAAATGGTCATGGAAAACTGTCCTGAAGCCCAGTGGCGGATCCAGGAAAATTTTAGGGGGGGGGGGCCCAAAAAATGAAATTGTGCCGGTACCATCCAAGCGGTGCGCAGCACCGCCCTCCGAGCTATGCTCGGACAGGGGGGTGTCTGAGGGGGGATGTGGCCCCCTCAGAAGTAGAATTTTTTTCAATTTTCGAACTCATTTGGTGCAATCTGGTGTATACTTTTGACCAACATTTTATCAAAAAGCCACCTCTTCATTTCCAATAAGAGTCTGAGGGGGGATGTGCCCCCCTCAGAAGTAGAAATTTTTTCAATTTTCGAACTCATTTGGTACGATCTGGTGTATACTTTTGACCAACATTTTATCGAAAAGCCACCTCTTCATTTCCAATAGGCCTAAATATTTTGTTTTTTATCAATGCACGGAAGAAGTTGAGCATATTATACTGATATATTTTTGATTTAAGTATAGATGATTTAAAAGCTGAACATGGGGAGTCTGAGGGGGGATGTGCCCCCCTCAATGTACCCCCCTCAGAAGTAGAAATGTTTTCAATTTTCGAACTCATTTGGTACGATCTGGGGTATACTTTTGACCAACATTTTATCGAAAAGCCACCTCTTCATTTCCAATAAATATTTTGTTTTTTTATCAATGCAAGAAAGAAGTAGAGCATACTGATTTTTTTCTTAATTTAAGTATAGATTGTTTAAAAGCTCGAACAGGGGGAGTCTGAGGGGTGATGTGCGCCCCCCCCCCCCCCCCCCCTCTCTCTCTCTCTCTCTCTCTCTCTCTCTCTCTCTCTCTCTCTCTCTCTCTCTCTCTCTCTCTCTCTCTCTCTCTCTCCCTCTTACTAGCTTCTTCCTCTCTTTTTTTTTTTTTCCTTTCTTTTTTTTCCTTTTTTTTAATTTTATTTTTTTAAATTTTTTGGTAGGGGGGGGGGGCGGGCCCGTCGTGCCCCCCCCCCCCCCCCCTGTATCCGCGCCTGCTGAAGCCACCTTGTCAAGCTTGAATAATGAAACATTGAAACTAATACGCGAAGTACGCAAACATTGACATTTCTAACACTTAAATTGGTCCAGTAGGCCTATGCCTTCCTAACGTCCTCAACATAATATTTAGAATATTTGGCATGGTTTGAGGGCCATGTTAAAACCTGTAGAAAATATGCGCGCGGAACCTTTTTCAGTTTTTAACTAAAATTGTCATGGGAAAGTGTCCTGCAATGCCATCTTGTTAAGCTTGAATAAGGAAACATATGCAAACTAATGCGCGCGGTGTACTCACAAATTGACATTTCTACACTTCATTAAATGGTCCAGTATGACGTTTTTAACGTCCCCACATAATATTTAGAATATTTGGTGTGTTTTGAGACCCATTATAATGTTGAAACCTGTTAAAAAATGAGCGCGAATCGAGCAAAAAAACACCCAGTTTTTGAACTAAAATGGTCCGGAAAAAACATTCCTGCCCTCTTGTTAAGCTTGAATAATGAAACATGAAACTACATAAATAAATATATAAATTGGCATTTTAACACTAAAAAGGTCAAATATAACGTTTTTAACGTCCCTCACATTAAAATTATGGGGACGTGGTCCCGTACCCCACTTTTGCGCCACATATGTCCCTACCCTTCCTCCCCCTTCCTCCTTATTCTTCTATTCCTCCTTCTCCTCTTCCTACTTTTTTCTCCTGGATACGCCACTGCCACAGCTGCACAGCTGCATGCGCGATGCTATGCCCCGACACGCTCTTGTGTCTGGAGTTCGAGGGTTCCCCCCTCCCCCCCCCCCCAGTGGCGTGCGCAAGGGGAGGAGGGGGGGAGGGGGAAGGGGCACGAGGCACGCCCCCCCCCCCCCCCCCCCCACCCCCAAGTTTGGTCTATCAGTCGGAGATGCCAGTCGGGGGAAACTACTGCTAGTCGGTGGCTGGGGCCGTCGGTAGAGTGGTTTTTGTGTTGGGGGTGGGTGTAATCCAAATAGACAAATAGTCGACAAATTTGAACATGTAGTTGACAAATTTATGCATCAGGTTGTTAAAAAGGATATGTTATATAGAATTATGATGATTTTTTTTTTAACCTACCACCCCCCCCCCCCCCCCCCCCCCCCCCCCCCCCCCCTCCACTTACGTGAAATTCACGAGGTTACTGCCAAAAAAATTGGGGCTACCTTTCACTATTTTGTATTGTACATCGGGGAATTGAGACGAATCCGAGTCGGGGAATTTCATTTCTTTCATTTGTGCCCCCGCCCCCAGTCACAATATCCTGCGCACGCCACTGCCCCCCCCCCCCCCCCCCACCCCCTCGACACTGATTTATGTTTAAATTTACGTTTTAAAAGAACTATTGTTTTCCCTGCATATTTCCGAACAATTAAATAAATTGCTGGTTTATTCTTAGTTCAACGTTGTCATTTCCCACCAGTAACTCTTGTGTTGGTGGTGTTTTAGTTATGTGACTATATAAAGTGACTATCGATGCCTGCGCGAAGCGTTGGCCCGAATACGCTTGCGTGTCCCAGGGAAGGGGGGAGGGGCTGTCCCCAACCCCTCGACACTGATTTCTTTTTAAATTCACGTTATAAAAGAATGCATTTCTTTGCATATTTGTGAACACTTTTATTGCTGGTGAATTCTTAGTTCAACGTAGTTATTTCTCACAAGTACGTTTTGTGTTGGGGTTGTTTTAGTTGTGTGACTATCCACCAGACATCCACTAATAAGTCTCAATCCACTAATAAGTGATATGATCAAGCCAATGGGACTAACGGTTAAGGAAGGATTAATGAAATAATTAAGTTCCACCGGGTGAAGAAAGTTCGGGTGGGGGGGGGGGGGGGGGGGGGGTGGGGGTGGGGGGGGGGGAGTGGGGGGGGGGGGGCAACGGATATATCATTCATCAAAATTTACAAAATGTTCACCGTCGTCCGATTCATCGTAAAACCGCTGGTGTGTGATAACCAAATCCAGTCTCATTATCATTTTTGATGCGAAGTTCCTAACTTCCTGTGGCGGCACCGGGGGTTGGGGGGGGGGGGGGGGGTGGGGGGAAAATGGGGGGAAAGAATTGTTTTTAGGGGGGCATGAAAAAAATGATGCTCGCGAAGCTAAAAATTGTCAAATATGGTCTAATACTAACTAATTTAGTATGAAAATGCGCTCTTGCGCGCAAAAACTTAAGCTGTTTTATGCATAAGTTGTCAACATTTGGTATAATTTAACCTAATTTAGTAAGAAAATGTGTAAGCACAGCGGGGGAAAATTGCCTTTTAGTTTTATGCTAGAATTGTCTATTTTGTTCTAATTTAAACTAAATTGACAGCCAGTCACAGCCTGTATCAACTGACACGACTCAAATATTGGGTGTGAGGGTGGGTGGTGGTGGGTTTTTTTACCCCCCTCCCCCATTAAACCTCCTAACCCCTCTGGCTACATCATTGTTCCCCTCTTTACTAGAACATTGAAACGAATAACTAGTGCATGCAAAATATCTTTACAGTTTCATCGACTATCCAAAACAAGAACAAGCTGTAATTTATTGATAGTTCCGTTCCAATTCTTTAACAATATCGTTTAAATGTCATCAAAGGAATAGCTTAAATTTCATTTGCACCCGACTTGATTTGTGTTGATTTAAGGTGTTAAGTCGCACAGTCAAAAAAAATCGCACAGTAAATGTACTACATGTACAATTTTGCCTACTATTTGCCTAATAACCTCGGTCTTTTTCCTCAATTTTTTCCTATTTACCCACTTTTTTATTTTTAGGGGGTGGGGGGCGGGGCACAAATTGGTTTTTTTCGTCAGGGGGGCATTTCCCCCCCTGCCCCCCCCCCCCCCCCCTTGAGCTACGCCACTGCCTAGTCATGTCATCTTCTATAGTTAATGATAGTATGGTGATAGGGGGGGGGGTCTGGGTTACATGAAATGCACTGCGTTGAAACAATTTGTTTGGCAATAAGTGGTGCAGTTACCTCTTGAAATATGGTATATTGATTGGACTTATCCGGAAGAGAACCCAAGCTGGTCGAGGGAGGACACAGTATGAAATAAAACAAGAATGATTCAACACTCATCATTGGCTTCACTTGTTAGAGGAATCGCAGAAACTTATTTATTAAATCCTGTCTCATTTCTTGCTTTTGAACTACAATACAAATAGTTTTCACTTACGAAAATCAACTAACAATCCTATTGGCCTACATGTACGTAAATTATAACTATAATAACTCAATTTTGTTCGTTATACATGTATACAGTGCTCAAAAATTAACTTAGACTTAGTATTAGGTAATATATACACTCATAACTCCAGAAATACAGTTCCACAGCAAAACAATCACATTATTCACAAAGTTCAAAATATCATTTCCGCATTTATGGATTTTGAATTCGTAATGAACGTAATACAGTGTGATGTTTTTTGGCCATACTGATAAATGGAAGCATCCCATAACCTCATCTTACTATTCACCAGTAAGTTATCGCAAGCAGTTAATCAATTGAGCTTTGGGGTTAAGAGCATATTTATATTACTTGATAAGTTCCTTTTTTAGCACCTTATATTTGTTTACAATATTTAAAATAAAAACAATTCACCCCAATGTATGTGAAAAGTGAACTATACCACATATGGTTTATATAACAATATGCTCTACAAAATGGCCAAGGAGTTGGGATGATAATTGGTTCAGGAATATTAATCATGGTGTGCTCGTCTTACAATGATATGCTATCTGCGACAACAGATTACAAAAATCAAGGTAATGTTTTATGCCATGTCGTGTATCCGTTTGTCATAATATATGTCACGGCGACGAGGAGCATCCGATATGTTGTACGTCAAAAATGGTGCTGTCGCCCGTGTGTTGGCCAAATACAAGATGGATAGGCTTACTACTGTATACCATAAACGCTTCAATATTCAAATAAGCAAATGTGTAAAATAAAAGAATAAATGCGACCCATATTTTTTAAACAATAATGTATAGTAATCAGTGACTCTCTTGACATCCATCAATGTTTGATAGATTAAAGCAACATCGGACATAATTATCATTATTACCTATAGCATAAGTTGAGCTATCATCGGATGATAGCATAACATTACAAGTTCACTTGAACTTTTCAACAGAAAATACATATTACTCAGATAGTTCACCCTGAGCTAAGCTATTATTCAAGATAGAATAACTCTACTCTAAATATAAACTGTAATAAAGACATGAAAGATAGCATGATACGTCACTCTACTCTAGACATATACACTTTAAAGTAGAGCTACTGTAGAAAAGATTGATAAACTAGTATAAGTTCGGATATCAGCTGAAGTTAGCGTTAAGCATCGTAAATTGAGATCGATTAAGGTGAGTATATCATTGGAAATTGACTTTTAAAAACAAGGAAAGTTGAACATCGTATTGAGCTATACGTATAATGATGTCATGATTTGATGTTATACTTCATTTATTAAAACTTTAATTTATGGTATACTATTTATCAGTTGGTAGCTCCACTGACTATATGATTGTTATCTTGAGTAGACAGCCCATACATACATACGACCTGCACCAATGGAAAGCCCGCATGCTGCAATCATGCATTACCAAAAGATTTTACCAGATACTCTTCAAACGAGTATTTTCCTGAACCCCCCAAATACAAACACAAAATAATATTTCGTTCCCCTCCCTCCCTAATGTAAATTTGTTAGGAATATTTTGGTATTCCGACGGGTTTCCCCATACCACCACACATATGTACGGGCACATAGAAATCCTACAGCTTTAATACGGGTTAGCTCCGCTTATCTATATACGGGCACCTAAACAGCGCCCTCATCATTTTAAACCGATATTTTCGCTTCCTCACCGGTTCCGGCAACGATATTCGATTGCGACGATTTTGGACCACATTAGCAATGCTGAGGTTCTATTCTATCTTTTTCAAAAAAAAATAAGCAAGATTTACTTCTATTTGCTTCCCCTGGGACGATGATCAAATTCGGCGTGTTTCCACTGAACTGAACTTTCCGGTTATTGCCGTGTAAGAAGTTGCAATTTAGGTACTATTATTTCTCCGAACCATACACCAAACGAGCAAGGGTTTAGAGAATAATGACTTAGTTATAGTGCCCCATAGATGGGAAACTCCCCGCGTATTTGCTGCGTAAAGTGAAGCCGAACGTTTTTGTATACATTTTACTCAGCCGTGCGTACTTGTGAAAAATATTACGCACATACGCAGCCTTTCCCGCGTTATTTTTTAGGGGCTGCGTCCTGCGTATCATCACGCCGCAAACAGCGAGTTTTAATCAGAAACAAAGCTGTCTCCTTTTTCTAATTTAGATCTAAACTGTTTTGAAGTTATATCTTTCTCAGAAATAAGTTCATCCTTCTGCGCTTTTCGGACTGCCTTTGCAACCGTGGCCTGGCCTCATGATGTTGAAAGTAATATTGATTTTGAAATAAAAATATAATGTGAGTTTTCAGATTGAAGTAGAAACATTATTATAGGTACTGTTTGGAAGTATTTTTTGGTTTTTTCAATTTTATTTGAACTAAACACTTTTTGAATTCAATCTTGATTTTCTTATCATTTTTGCACAAATGAATGATCATTTCTGTCTTTACTATCACGCTACTAAAACAGCCTTATTACATGCAGGAAAACTAGATCAAAGAGTGACTAAATAGAAAAAGAACTAACAGGCCGCGCCTATAATAAAAAATAGCGACAAAAAGGGAGGCCTACATCCACTCAATTATTAGTGTGCTTAACATGCTTAAAGACACGAAACATTTAGAACAATACAAATGGAAAGAACAAACGGCAAATAACAAAAACAAAAGCAAATTTCCCAACACAAACCGAAATGGACCAAAACAAGTTACAAACAAACAAAAAATGTACCCAAACAAGTACACCGATTTCTTTGATACATAATGTGTGTTTTTGAATTTGAACAAAAAACATTAATATTGCATATTTTTATCCATCCGATTTCCGCGACATAGGCCTACCATAACATATTCGAATTTTAGATGTATTTTGAACAAGACATTGACATTATCCTAAAATCATCAACATAAACAAAGTCAGTTTTTCAGTTGAAAGTCATTTTCTTGTTCAGATTGGTCAAAGTGGGATTCGCACCCTTGTTAGTTAATTGATCATATCTCGGTTAGTATTATAGGTGGTGAAATTCAACGGGAAAAGTGTATTTGATAGCGGGACTAATAATATGGCTTACCAAAGTCATGGAATGTATTTTAATCAATCTTCTAACTTAGATGACACCTTTTTTGACACACCCTGCAAAAGGTTTTCTCTTTTAAAAGTTACACAATTCATTTCTATTGTCTTTACAATTAAAAGAAAGTTATTTTCTTCATATATCGGTGGTCCTTATTTAAAATAAATATTATTCTTGTTTATGCAAGACTAGTCAATAATGCCCGCCTTTCACGCCAATAACCTCCTGTATCGAAAAGCGCCAATTTTCGGGAGACATCATTTTGGGGAAATGTGACTTTGAGAGAAGTAACCAATGTAAGAGTTTATATGGCCATAGCCAAGCATGCACCCCTTTTCGTATCATGTTTTTCAATCTCTGAAAACGCTTATTTTTGTGTGGAGGTATGCAAACAAACTAAAGGGGGTTGATCTTGCAGGTGAAAAAAATGAAGAACACACATTTTGGTTCCAATGAACCTTTGTGTTGATTCGGGGGTGGGAGTGACCCCTTTTCGTAATGTATTTATTATTTGACATTCACCAAACAAAGTATGGTCAAAGTACGTACAAACATAAGGAAACAAACAAACAAACAAAATTACAAAACAGAAATGTGACATAAGTATGAAAAACGAGAAAAAAACCCCAAAACAATTTATATCATACAATTTAAACTCCCAAAGATGTACGCAACTCAAATGCAGAGTTGACAAAATTAATAACTGGACGAATGCAATCAAATTCGCTAAACAGGATGATTTATTAAATAGTTTGCTGAAATTAAACGTGTATTTTCACACCATGTAATACCGATTTTTTTGGAATAAGTCAACACTTTCTGGCAACACTGTTTCAACAGGTCTGAATTACCCATGGATATTTTTACATATTATTATTCAGACATCCCTCAAGCTTTCATTTGTAGAAGGTGAATGCAAAAAAACCACCACTTTGCTAGTTGTGATTAATTTACGAAGGTGTATTTTTTTCACACGATTTATTATGAAAAACACCCCTTTTTCAAATAATGGTATATCCCACAATACAATTTGTACACGTTTTTTTGTCGGACGGAATGAAAGAAATAAGTACATTTTATTGTCCATATTTGACAACTTTTACCCCTACTAGGATCGAATAGCCCACAAACATTCCATCCAATCACATGCGATGAGTAAACCATGCGTAAGCGTCGCAGCGCCGGCATAAACGCAGGAAAAGCGCTAAAGACGCACTGCAGAAGTGCGCGTTATGGAGCAAACCACGCATTGTGAATGTCGGGCGTGCTGTTAAAACGTAAGCCCACCTCCCCGTGTTCATCTAGATGTCGCCGATTTCTCTGAGAACCAATGAGATTGCTTAAACTTTCTTAGCTGTTTAAAAATGAAGTATAAGTCAGTGACCCCCCCCCCCCCCCCCCCCCCCCCCCCCCCCCCCCCCCCCCGCTTGTCAATTTCTCACTCGAAGGCAATTCCAAATTTTAGAACAAACTTTCTTAGCTGTTTAAGAATGAAGTATATAAAACAATTACTCATCGCATGTGATTGGATGGAATGTTTGTGGGTTATTCGATTCTAGCAGGGGTAAAAGTTGTCAAATGTGGACAATAAAATGTACTTATTTCTATGATAAATGTCTAAAGTATGATTGTTTAAGAATGAAACACGGGTACGGTCAGGTACGGTCTAAAAACAATACCTTTATTCTCTAAATATACTGCCTTGATTCGAGTCTCTGGATTAAAACTATGGTCCCTCGGTGAGTGCTACTCGGGCCCATAGTTTTAACCAGAGTCTCTCATGGCAGTATATATATATTTGTATAGCTTGTATTGGATGCTATCTTCAGTAGATAGCATGCGGGTCCATTTGGATGTCATTGAACCTTTTCGAAAATTGGACAATATAAGATTATAGCTTATGTTGTTGCTCAAAGGATAAGCATTTAAAGTGACAATAACATTCTGTGGACTGCCATACAATTCATCTTGAAACGGGTTTTGGACATAATTATCGCATTTTTTTCTAGAATTTCATGATGATAAGACACTGTTTGAAAAGAAGGAAGAAGGAAAACCAAGCCATAGGCCTATGATAAGAGTGCCACCCCTGACGCCCCCCCCCCCCCCCCCCCCCCCCCCCCCCGCTTGTCAGTTTCTCACTCGAAGGCAATTCCAAATTTTAGAAAATTCTGGCTACGACGAACTGATGTTTACCGGGAACAAATACCCTCCCCCCCCCCTTGACAAGAGACCCCAGATACGCCTCTGTCGTCGATGTTTGTCATTCTATGGCTTAGCACTGCATTCTGCGTCATTATATATGTTTTTCTGTCATTCTTGAGTTTTCCACGTCATTCTATGGCTTTATTTTGTCATTCTCCGTTATAGTAATTGCATTATTTGCCATCAGTTTGTGTCATTCTTTGAGGGATCAATCCATACCGCGTCAGTGTTTGATTTATTGACCAATAACATAGAAAACATAGATAGCGGATGAAAATTTCAATATTGGACTAGTGGATACGTTTTTTATTCGGACTAGCGGACCTAATTTCACTTTCGGACTAGCGGATATAATTTTAAATTCGGACTAGCGGACCTAATTTTTACTTTCGGACTAGCGGATACAATTTTAAATTCGGACTAGCGGACCTAATTTCACTTTCGGACTAGCGGATATAAATTTTAATTCGGACTAGCGGACCTTATTTTAATTTCGGACTAGCGGACCCTATATTATTTTCGGACTAGCGGTCCTTCGGACTAGCGACCCTTATTTTATTTTCGGATTAGCGGGTACAATTTTTTTCGGAGTAGCGGACCTTTTTTTTTATTCGGACTAGCGGTCCGTCGGACTAGCGGACCTTCGGACTAGCGGACCTTCGGACTAGCGGATCAGTTCCATATATTTAACTATGGGACAAGTATCTCGAAAAAGTCAAGCCCGCACTTATAAAACTCGCCCATTGCTTGTGTGGTGGATTTCGATCACGACAGGAGCATGCGCAGATGCGATTTTTGTGTAAGTGGTCTGTGATTTTGTCAATATTATATTTTTACTGTGATTTGTTTGTCAATCTGCATTAAATGCAAAAAGTAACAACGCCCCCGGCTGGACTCGAACCACCAACCTTTCGGTTAACAGCCGAACGCGCTAACCAATTGCGCCACGGAGGTGATTAGTTACTAGGCTGTTTTGGTTTGTCATGTTCACCCGTACACTTCCCCGTACACTTTCTTGCAAAGTCGGGCATCGTTTTTTCTCAAATGTTGCTTGCATATTGCCGTTGCTGTCGCCTTTAATACATGTGCTGTCAGTTGAACTTGGAACCAACGTTTACTTTGAACTGTCTATTTTCAATAAAAAAATATTCCAATACGGGAAAAAAATCAGAAAAGCTCACAGACAACAAATAAGAACATCATTTTACTCGACCTAGAATTTCAATCAACGTATTTCAATCATCGGGAAAACCCGATGATGC
>CM069457.1:1701560-1807147 GCA_035610835.1 Ophiura sarsii
GCCAGGGGAAGCGATTTGGAGACCCGATGTACACATGTATTCCTACCTAATTAGGAAAAAGGTCAAAGGTCACCACATATAGGTCTTTATCTTCATTGGTAGGCATCACATTAGGTCAGTTTGCTGTTATGTTCCCTCTATAGCATTGTAGTAGTCATGGTAGTGGTATTGCCAAATAGACAAAGGTCAATAAGGTCCATCCAAATGAGATCAGAAAATAAATGCACAGGCCTACCCAATTATCCTGATAATGAAACCAAATATTAATGATTGAAATCATTTTCATCAAAATCGAAGCATTATTTCACATTTGACCTATGTAGTGAACGTTGACCTTTTTGCTTATCAGATAGGTCAATCTATACTTTTCCGAAACCTATTTTTTGAATTTTACCCCTGTATTTATGTTGACCGCCCTAGTGGCTTCCGCCCAACTTTCGTAAGGTACATCCCATGACATTGTCAACCCTTTTAGAGGACAAATCAATTGATGAATCTACTAGCTCTCCACGACTGGTCAGGGTTACCGGATTTGACCCAATTGATTGAAGCAGGGTTGAAGTGTACATTATATCTTTTTGCAACTGATGACGTAAATAAATGGGCACCGTAATCTTCCATCACCATTCACCACACTGGCGCCGTCAACCCAAAAAAATCTACCAATGATATTCAGAATTACATTATTATAGTTGGTGATGGTCCCGGTATTAATGGGAAAACCCTTGCTATACTCTATTTTGCTTCCTGGGCAGTGGCGTAACTTATCAGGCGCAGCTTCTTACGCACGCGTATGTATTAAGGTCACAGACACGCGATTTTGGCCACACGCACGCGGCCCTCATGTGCATGAACAGTACGTTTATGTAAACCTCGCTGCTGATTTTTTTTCTCTTTAGTGCTCCAAAAGGAGCGTTTATTTTTTTCTTAATTTTTTTATTTTTTTATATATAGTGCTCAGACAGAAATTACAAAAATCATACATACATATACATTAACAAAAAAGTACGATACCTTATGGTCATCATTCATCAGTAATCATAATAATAATGCTTATAAAATACTCATTGGATACAAAATGTTTCAAGTGCCTTCCATTTCTTCGCCAAACCTCGCTGCTGATGCTTGTTGCCTTCAGGAGCGCTCGCGTCCATCTGTACATCACTACTGTAAGAATATGAAGCAGGCTTTGCCAATTAGGAGCTGATCAAACTATAGTTCCATTGCAACTTGTTTGATGCATGGGTCCTCGAGGTCCCGTTGCCCAATACACAGAGAGTATTAATTCGTCAAAAATGTGGTCTTATTTGACAAATTAAAAACTTGTCATAAGAAATGGCAGGTTTGTGATTCAAGAAATATTCTGTAATGGTACACATTTATTTGTGATGCTAAAAGAACAATTTAGAGTGTTTCTAGTTAATTTTCATCGTAACAAACATTTCTTTGACTGAAATATGTTTAACTTTTAATGACAAATTAACAAATGACAATTGAAATAACAAATTAAATGACTAATTATCATTGAAATAACAAATTAAGATTAGTTTTACCATTTTAATTTGTCATTCACATTAAATGACGAATTATTGAGTAAAATTATTCTTTTAATTTGTCATTTAATTTGTCATTCATCCATTTGTCATTGAAAGTCAAATATTTATTAGTCGTGTAAATATTTGCTATGTTAAAAATACTAATAATTGGTAATATATCTTTAAAATATAATTGTTTTGCGTTACAAACTATTTTTTAACTGACGAACCTTCCATGGCATATGTTTAATTTGTCAAATAAGATCCACAGCTTGAGTAGCCAGGTTTCAAGAGTTCAGAAGCCTATACAGGATGCCTCATGTTATTTGCATGAGGCTTTTCCAGACACCATGGTTTGTGACAGATCCTGATTTGTCGACATGCTGTCGAACTTCCCACGAGAATCCTCCACCAGCCGTGTATGGGACATAAGTGGGAATATCATTATCAAGCATTCCTGGGTTACCATTACTATTTGAAGAGCTCATTTCCAAAAGGCGCTAAATCCACTTAAAAAAAAGTTAGGTGCAGAATATGAAAGAGAGTTACAAAATACAACTTTTAACCTTTAGTCTACATCTGTAGCATGTTCGGGTCCAAAGTTATGACCCTCGGCAATTTCCGGAAATTTCCGGGAATTCACTATTTTAAGGCCAAAATTGTAGAAATATGTTGTTTTTTTATGGTGGTAGAACATTGATATGAATCGCCTTAATAAAATTCAATGAAAAAAACGTAAGATTATTGGGATTTTTGTTTTGAAAATGGCATACGAACAAAATTGTTGTTGTTTCAAAATATGTGCAAAATTGTCAAAAATTACAGTTTTCTCAAGAAATTACAAAATATCATAATTCAACAAATTTAAGAGGTATTTGAATGCGGTTTTCTGTTTTCAATGTTATTTGACAATGTCTTTCAGGTGCACTTTATTTCTAAGTAAAGATTTTTTGGAAAAGTGGTTTCTAAAAATTGGTCGAGACATTTTTGTTCCAAAGGGCGCTAACTCCACTCGTTTCCGAAAATAAAGAAAGACATAGGAAATACAGTGGAAATACAAAATTTAATTCAAACACGTTTTTAATCTTCCACGTGTGGTATGTTTCATTGGGCAGAAAATAAACTTAATCAAAGAAGTGCGTCATCCTCATATTAAAAAACGTTGCTTTTCTCCTATTTCATTTTTATGGAGTTAGCGCCTTTTGGAAATAAACTCTTCATTTGTTGGGCTCGAATTATACAAAACGATTATTAGCCTTTAGATGCATAAGCAGTCCATTGTTGAAATCTTCATGGCTATTATTTGTCAATTTGGGAAACAAGTTTGTCTTTCCCAATTTATTTGAGCTTGGTATGTGAAAGTAGGGGAGTTGCGGGAGAGTTGAACCTGTAAACAATTAGTGTAAGTAAAACTTTAGAGTGTTGTTTTCGTTGTGAAACAATAACAGTTGGGATAGCAGTTAAGGCTTATTTATATAAAAGGTTTGAAAAAAAATGGTAAAGTGGCTCAACTCTCCCTATAGTATGGGAGAGATGAGCCACCATTTCAGGAGAGTTGAGCCAGCATGATAAGTCAATGGCTGATGAAAAAAAACAAAATCATATTTTTTCAACTTTTGATTTATTAATCCTTAAAGTAAATATGGTGCTCAATTGTTATTATCATGGCACAAAATAACGTTTTCTCTAATTTATTATACATTTTTCACCTAGTTCAAAAATCAAAATGTTACTATATACATGTTTTCCCTATGCTCAACTCTCCCCATGACCAATGGCTCAACTCTCCTCATGGTGACCATTTTGTAAATAACCCAAATCCTGTCCGGTGTAGAACTTTTGGTAGTTTACAATAGTTCTCTAAAATAATGGTCATATACCCCCTTCAATACACAAATTACCGCCATTATAATCTAAGTCTTGCTATGACAAAACATTTATTTGTCTATTTTTCATTCAAAAGTGAAAAAAGGGGATTTTTTTTAAAGGTATCTTTGATACTGAGCACACATGACATTAGAGTTTAACACTGAGAATGTCTTATTGATGCTATATAACAATATATGCCAATATAAATGTTAGTAAGTTACTACTTTTCGAGTTATAGTGGGTGGCTCAACTCTCCTTGTGGCTCAACTCTCCCGCATTTCCCCTACAATCCAATCCGTAATCAAATATGTCAATGATTGTCAACTGTTTCTCACAATGACTTTTTATGAAAATATAGTTGTTCATACTTGTAAGATAAATGTAGCGGAATGGACATTTCATCAGACATGCCAGAGACAATTGTACCACTAAATGATATAAAACCAATATTGGTAACATCCATTTCGTCTTGTTGGTGAACAAAAGCAAATTATTGTTGGTGCAAATATTTGTGTTTGTTATAATTTCATTTGTATTTCATCTGCGCGAAGAGGGAAATCTCTCTTTTATTTTCCATTATATTCCTTTTTTTGTTGATTTATTTTTCATACACTACCAATTTGTAAATAAAAGGTTCCAAAAAGTCACTGAAATCTTCTCTGTTATGTCATGGTTATATGCAGTAATGGGCTAAATACAATGCAAACGAAGTTTAGAATTCGTCCACAAGAGCACGTGCCAAATTATCCTGAAATCAGTGGCATAGCCAGAGGGGGGGGGGGGGGGGGGGGGGGGGGGGGGGGAGGGGGGCGATCGCCCCCCAATATTGACGTCGTGTCGGTTGAGATTGGCACTGTCGGTTCATTTGACCAGAGGAATCATGGAATTATGATGGTCAAAAGTACACATATGAAAGATTTTCGCGCGCTATGCGCGCATAACAGTCACCTAAATGCAATATTCGTTGGTACAAGCTTGTTTAGAGCCAAAATGTACCTCAATTGTGCCAAAATAGGTGTAAAGTCAAAATAATTCGCGCGCGTGTCTCGACTCAAAATAATCTTGTCGGCTCATTTTCAGTTCTCGCCCCACCAATATCAATAACCTAGCTACGCCACTGCCTCAAATAGAGATAACCATTGGATTGAAGGGCAGAATCTTAAACAAAACGTGAAAACATCGATGACGATAATTACTTTATTCGCTTATCAAACTAGGCAAAACCATAACTGGGTCGAAAATCACGAAATTGGTATTTCATGTTGCATTTTAAACATGATCGCTCTGTATAACACTATAACCTCACCCTTATCTACAATCTTTTTGATTTAATTTAATTTAATTCAGCCTGCGTGTCATTTCAGCCTGTCCCGAGCAATTTGCTTGAGTCAGATCCCATTAGATCCCACGTGTCTCTATAAAGATAGACCATGTAAACAAACAAACAAACTAACAAACACACCAACAACCAACAAGCAAACATTTGTAATCAAAATTATCAGACAATTCACAGCATGAAAACATCAAACATCCCCAAATTCTTAAAAAAGGAATGTCCTATTGGTATCATAATTATGTCATACGTTTTTTGGGAGGATTAGTAGGCCTACCATAGAATAATATACTATAATGTGTCTTTCATTCATAATACAACGGAGGTTTTCATTTTTAATGTCAAAATATTGTTGTCTCAGCTGATAAAACGCTTCAGATGTCATTCTCATTTTTGTCTGAATCCAATTTCCAACGGGTGCTTTGGATATCGCGAAACCCGTGAACCGCACAAATAATTTAGATACAAAATGATGATTCCACGCCCCGGCGGTATTTCAACGAAGCTGAAACAGATAATAATGTTGATACAAGAGTATGACTGTACATGTACATGGAAAATAAGAATATCGATTCAAGGACCATTGATTTGTTCAATCATAATGGCACAATTGGCCTTGGGGTGTACCCCGGGGTGTACAGCTTATTGTGGTCTCAATAATTCAATTTACGCAACGCTGAACAAGTAAAATTAGTAGCTAGGCCTACATTCAAATTAAAAGCTCATTGAATTTGTCAGATAATCATTCCAAATAAAGTGAAAAGTTTCGAGTGGATCCACAAAAATTATGGGGGAACGATTAAAACAAAACCAACATTGCTAAATGTAATAATATGATACTAACGGGAAAAATAGGTTCCCGGTGGGATTCGAACCACAGGCCTTTCGATCACAAGTCGGATGCGCTACTGATTGCGCCACTGGCGCACTGTATAACAATACGATAACAGAAATACATTGAAATATCCTTCGTGAACATTATTCCATAAATCGGAATATTTATAGTTTTTGTATGTTTTTAAGATGGGGTTCTCGCCCAAAAATTGATTCGAAGCTGCTTTTTATTGTAACCATGGTTTCATTGACATGAATAGACTGACTTTTCGAAACATTTCTAGACATGGATTTCGTTCATATTTGCTGTTTGTAGCCGGTCTCACTTCGGTATTATATTGCATCATGGGTTTATATTATGTGTACGCGGAGATTCGGGTATGTAGCGAGTCATGTGATTTTTGCCCAGGGCAAACACTTGAGATCCGGAAAGGCCTTTAAAACACTTCGCGATATTCAGGACGTCTCGTGGCGCAATTGGTTAGCGCGTTGGACTTCTACTGCCTCCATCGCAGATGGCATTCAAAGTTTACGAGTTCGAGTCACGGCTGGAATGATGTTTTTTTGTGTCATCTAACATTAACTTTTTTTACTCTCAAATTAAATAGACATATTAATAACACTCTAGTTTGCACATTTCATATTCTTTTTTTCAATACAGATCATTTAAAATATTTTTTTGGATAAAATGGTTTTGTTTTTCGATTTAGCAACTTACTGTCTATATGCTAAGAGTAAAAGCAAGATATACCAACAGGGTGTGGGGAAACAGGTAATAAAAAGGGAGAATAACGCGATAAAACAGATAAATAACAAATACACAAAAACAAACGGAAATGCACTGGGACAAGCAATGAAAATTGCTGTGCAATAAAACAACAAAGATATATCTGAGACTACTCAGGATATATGGTAACAATAAAGACCGACGTTTCAAGTGGATATACCACCCTTCATCAGGGACAAAATATAAAAACAAAAGTGTTAAGAACTATAAATAAGATAATGAACTAGACAAGTCCACCACTGTAATTATAGCACAATGCCAGTAATAGATGTTGACTACTAGGCATCCGAGTTAACACACTGTCTGTCTATAGTTTATTGAGTGGATAAACCATTTGCATTGCATACGTTGCTTTCAGACAACTTGTTCATGGCAAAACGGTCCCCCAGTGCGCACCCCGAGTTATTTTGTTGAACTTTTAAATTTGTCATAAAGTACGTTTTTCTCGTAATTAAACATTGGAATTTAAATTATTTCAATTCTTTTTCTTCCATAACTTCACCACATATAGCTCACATAACGTCTCGGTGATTTCCTTCCCGGAATAACACTTGCCTATACACTAGTGATCCTCTTGCCAACTTCCACAAAATTCAACAGATCCATTCCAAGTCTTCTCATCCTTTTGTCACCTTATACACTCGTACACCCAGTTTTTTAGAAGACCTTGTTTATCCAACGCTTAATTTTTAACCAATGTAGTATACTTTTTAATCAACATTCTATTAATACATGGTTATTTAATACCTGTTCTGAGAGTGTAACCAAGATTTGCTTTCATACTTACCATCCTCTCGAACAGCTCGATAGAGCGCTTGTATACCACCGTAAGAAGCTATGGGCAGCGATTACCGCCAAAAGGGTCTCAAATCAGAGAAAGGTCTCAAAGTCACGGAAAGGTCTCAAAAGCATTAAAAAGGTCTGAAATAACAGAAAGGTCACTAATGTGTGTGTCGAATAAGATCAAAAAGCAAAGTAAGATCACATGTGGGCGTCCGTCTCATACGGTCATGCTGGTGTGTGTCGAATAAGATCAAAAAGCAAATTAATATCAAATGCGGGCGTGCGTCTCATACGGTCATGCTGGTGTGTGTCGAATGAGATCAAAAAGCAAAGTAAGATCAAATGCGGGCGTCTCATACGGTCAGTGTGTGTCGCATGTCGAATAAGACAAAAAGCAAAGTATAAGATCAAATGCGGGCGTGCGTCACATACGGTCATGTTGGGGGGGGGGGTGCGTGCATCTCTGGCGTGTGTGTCGAGTAAGATCAAAAAGCAAAGTAAGGTCAAAACGCAAAGTAAGGTCTGAGCTCTCGTTACGAAGTTTTAGCCTCATGCTGCACGTTCAAAGGGTCGATCGAATATGATGGTATTTAGGCGCAGGCTACTATGCGCACGCAAGCAAGCAAGCTAAATATCTAACAAAAAAATCAAAATAATTACAAACCCCTTTCCTTTGGTATGGTACTTACGATTGATTGACAATCAATCAATCAATCAATCAATCAATCAATCAATCAATCAATCAATCAATCAATCAATCAATCAATCAATCAATCAATCAATCAATCAATCCATTGATTTTTTGGTTAATTATTAGATGGAATCTGTCAAATCATACTAGCGTTCTATCGGCCCTATCGTCCCTTTACGTACAACATGAGAGATACAAACCCGTAACGAGGGCTGAGACCTTTCTCCCAAAATTCTGATAACGACACACGTATTTGATCTTTCTCCCAAAATTCTGATAACGACACGCGTATTTGATCTTTCTCCCAAAATTCTGATCAACACACACCAGCGACAATAACGACACGCGTATTTGATCTTACGGTATACACACATTTGACCTTTACGGTATACACACATCTGACCTTACGGTATACACTCACTCATGACACCTTTCTCAACATTTTGATCTTATTCGACACACACCAGTATGACCGTATGAGACGCACGCCCGCATTTGATCTTACTTTGCTTTTTGATCTTATTCGACACACAACTTATTTGACCTTTCTGTTATTTCAGACCTTTGTAATGCTTTTGAGACCTTTCCGTGATTTTGAGACCTTTCTCTAATTTGAGACCCTTTTGGCGGTAATCGCTGCCCATAAGAAGCTGGGTGTGAAGGATCGTAGCAAATACTTTAACGGCCGAGTGCACCAAACTAGCGTAACTTAACAGGGAGGTAAGCTACCTAGTAGTTATGCTCTAACTGTAGCGTAACTTACTAACGATGTAATTCTTAGAGCATAACTGGCGAGTAACACCAGCATAGTAACTAGCGAGGTAAATAACCACATTAATCAGCATCGTGCCCTTACAAAATTAATTGTCGCATGCGTCAAATGTGTGTACATGTATCAAACAGTAATCATTGACGCGAATGGTGTTCCGTATAATTATAAAAATGTGTCGTCATTCGCTACGTCAAGCGTTGATTTATATTAATAACATGAATAATGCAACACGTCACGCCACGTCCAATAAAGCAATGAAATCTGTGAATATTTTGTATTCATCTTTTATTTACTTTATTTATAATATTCATTCAATAGGCATATTTATTTATGAATTCGTTTATTTATTTGATTTCATGTTATTTTATTTATTTGTTAATTAATTAAATAATTATTGATTGATTGATTGATTGATTGATTGATTGATTGATTGATTGATTGATTGATTGATTGATTGATTGATTGATTGATTGATTGATTGATTGATTGATTGATTGATTGATTGTTTGAACTAATTTTCACAACTGTGTATGCATGATTGTGGATAGTTATAAAATATTTTATAATAAATTGGTCTTAAATGTATCATTGAGTATAATTATTATACACAAGTTGATAATATATTGCATGATAAAATTCTCCCACTGATCATCATATCTATGTAATCGTCCATCGGGCAAATAAGAAATTGTCCGTTTAGTTACAGCATAAACTGTTATGCTTCAACTTACTATTGGGTCCGGTGAGGTATAAGATTTAGCGTAAATTACCAGCCAGTTACTAGCCTAGTATATAGCTTAACCCGGTTTGGTGCTCTCAACATTTTGGCTTACGCTTCAGTTACTAGCGAGGTAGCGCTATTCTTCAGCTACCCACCATTGGTGCACTCGGCCGTAAGTACATCTTGCAGACTAGCCATTATTCCAACCGATTTGTTCTTACAAACTGAATAAAAAGATGTTTCCTCGTCACAACTACATCACACTATCGGCCGAGTGCACCAAACGGGCGTAACTTAGGGAGGTAAGCTACTTCCCTATAGTAGTTATGCCCTAACTGTAGCGTAACTTACCAACGATGTAATTCTAAGAGCATAACTGGCGAGTGACACCAGAATAGTAACTAGCGAGGTAAATATCCACATTAATCAGCATCGTTCCTATACTTTACTGTAAAATTCTGACGTGAATGGTCCTTCGTAATATTAAAAATGTGACGTCACTCGATAGGGCATAGGTGAGTGTAAATAAAGAATCACGTTGAATCGGCTATCGGTCCGGACAAAATGACGCAATTTTTGTGGCCAAACATTTCGAAGTTATTTAAAATATTTTATAATAAATTGGTCATAAATGTATTATTGAGTAAATAATGCATGAATTGATAATGAATTGTATGATAGAAATCTCCCATTTAACATCATATCTATGTAATCGTCCATCGGGCAAATCAGAAATTATCATTTAGTTATAGCATAAACTGTTATGCTTCAACTTACTCTTGGATCCGGTCAGGTATAAGATTTAGCGTAAATTACTCGCAAGTTACTAGCCTAGTATACTAGTAGTAGGTATATAGCACACAACAAATGAACTGAAAGTGTACAAAATTAGTCTCATTTCGTAGATATTTGCTAAAGCAGAAATTTGGTAAAAACATCATGCAAATAGGTTGTACGGTTTTCAAGATATTGTGCGTTGTTTATTGGAAAATATGACCGGAAATCTGCCAAAAGTGCCATTTTGGGCAAAGTTTACACCCTTCTAAATATAAAACTATGTACATACAGTGGCTACAAAATTCATAATCGCAACTCAGAAAATCGTTATAAAATGACTAAGTCCAGCTAATTAATATGCGTAACGTGAAATTCTCGAGCAGTAGAAAGATGAGCTTTCGTATACTGGTTACCTTTGATAAGACGTATATTAAAATGTAAAATGTAGTTATTTATCTCAATAAATATGCAAATGAGCTCAAATTGTATTCAAATTTTGCATGCAAATTAGGTCAGTTTGACTCGCATTTTTTTAACATAAGTTTATTCTCTAGCCATTGTCAGTATGTTGCTATTGATCAGTGCCATTGCTGTGGAGATGTCTGCAGTTAGCTCACCATAACAAGTTTACTCTGTGTTTCTGGGTCTTTTTCTGGTGTGATGCACTCAATGGATACAAACTAAGCATTATGCTTAGTACAAACTCTCTACTTTTGGCTGATATTATCAGCCAAAAGTAGAGAGTTTGTACTACCATCTGGTACCTTCAAATTTTCAAATCGGGCCTTCAAATTGGGCAATTATATCCAAATTTAGAGCAAATTCCCAAAAATTATGTAACTATCCACAACCCAGCCAAACAATCTTCAATTGATTTGTCTGAAGCAGGGCCATGTACAGAGAGGTCATCATTGATCAGTGCCATTGCTGTGAAGATGTCTGCAGTTAGCTCACCATAACAAGTTTACTCTGTGTTTCTGGGTCTTTTTCTGGTGTGATGCACTCAATGGATACAAACTAAGCATTATGCTTAGTACAAACTCTCTACTTTTGGCTGATATTATCAGCCAAAAGTAGAGAGTTTGTACTACCATCTGGTACCTTCAAATTTTCAAATCGGGCCTTCAAATTGGGCAATTATATCCAAATTTAGAGCAAATTCCCCAAAATTATGTAACTATCCACAACCCAGCCAAACAACCTTCAATTGATTTGTCTGAAGCAGGGCCATGTACAGAGAGGTCATCATGGTCATAGCTACCATATATAGCAAGCTCAGTCAGGCCTATGACTTTCATATCTGCCCATTGTTGAGATTTGGTTCAGTACAGCGCACTCTATCAAATCTTCACCCGGAAGCCTTACAGCGTAAAGTGTCAGTCATTCGTTGTAAATGACTACTCAGTCAGGACTGCACACCATGTAATCGTCGCGATCCGGCGTCCTTCCTAACTGATCTGATAACAATATTCATAAAATGCAAATAACGCCACGCCCCTCCTCTGTCACTGCCAGACGAAGCCATCCACAATTTAAAATTCGTATTTTGTTCTACGTAAATTAATTTCAAATAACCAATTCTGAATATTTCGTGTCATATAAGAACAAAATTCTGCCATCATCAAAGCAAATCAGTTCTACTCTAAATCACAATCAGCTTTTTTACCATTGATGTGCTTTTTTTGTGCCACAAATCCTGTTTTGAGCCGATAAAATCAACCATGTTTAAGGTCGTCTGGTTTGCTACGACCATGATAGTGCGCCCCCTACAAAACCTTCACCCGTGAATTTGGTTTTAGTAGGCGAAATGTTGTCTGAGGAGTGACCTCTCCCATAATTATAGACTCCCTGTCTCAGTGCTAAATAACGTGTGCATCATAACAGAATAGTCAATTATTTGTATGGGTGTTTTTGAATGCTGAGCTGGCTGGCTTAGTGTGGGCTGTCAATGGGGTTTTTAAAAATACTTCCAGGTGTAGAATAATCACCAAACTTCAGATTCAGAAAGAGAAAGATCAATCTAGAGTGTACATTTTTTAATTATTTAGCTTTTTCAAACCAGTCCATTAAGTTTTGCCTGAAGACAAGTAAATTCACCGGAGTGTGCACACACTCTGTGTGGCAGACTCTAGTGTAGCGAAGGTGCTATACCGACTGGTAGCTTACCCCGGTTTGGTGCTCTCAAACTTTTGGGTTACGCCTCAGTTACTAGCAAGGTAGCGCTATTCTTCAGCTACCCGCCATTGGTGCACTCGGCCGAATGTTACGCAAAATTACTTACGATACAATTTATTATTTTCTGATTTCTATTATCAACCACGCTAGACAAAGTGTTAAACTCAGAAACGTAGTAATAAGTTCACGTTCATTACGCTACAAGGCCCGCTTAGCAGCGCTATAAATTGTTGCCCTAAAAACCGGCACAAAATTTAAATATTCGCCTTCCATCAAAGTTTGTTGCTATGACATGTGTGCAACCAACCGGTTGTCAATTGCAACGCCCATTGAGTAGTTTAAACGCATGAGCGTGGATGTAATTTGCAACATAATGGAAACTCACCCATGCAGTTAGCTAGAAGTACCGCTCGAATTTAAATATACAACCAGAAAATCCTCTCGTAGTAATTGATAACAATAGGTTCACCAGACCGAATTAATAGCACTCCTAAGCGGGTAATTTATGTCATGTTTACGCGATTGAATTCGTAAACGATGCAATGACATGAGCAAACGACTCCATGAAGCGCGCAAACGACGCGATTGAACAACATTCATCTTTTGAACTTGAACCAAATGATACATCGTGAACCTTGACCATCAATTTTGAACTTGAGCATTGTTAACCTTGAACCTAGACTCCTGAACCCTGACATTGAATCCTCATCCACCTGATCCACCTCAAAGCCCTATCGTAATGCCACGTACTATACTACAATCTGAAACTATTTACCTTAATTCGCAGTCAATCATGTAATATTTCACAATTTGATAATTTCGATGTAGATCACATCGAAATTATCAGCAGAATTTGGCACGTATGGCTTCACCCTAATTTGGATCTAGCGCCATCACTTCAATCCTTTTCTCATAAACTATTATGTATCAGGGTTCCTACGTACATTATCTATTGAAACAATTATTTTTTTCTGAATTTCATTTTCTCACCAATCTCTCCAAATCTCAGAATCCATGCCCAGGGCGACTCACTTCCACCTATGTACCTCTCGGAATAATTCCCCGGAACCACTATCCCCTGTGATCACCTCTAAGTGAGGATTGCAGTTCATACCATACGACCGAGGAAAAAATCTAAGATTATTTGACTATCCGAGGACGTATTTTTGTATTCCTGTATAAAATATAAAATCGGAAATCGGTGTAATCGAGAACGGTCTATAGTTTAATCAGTTCCAAATTGGCGAGAAATATTCGGTTTTTATCTTTCCGCACGCAGAAGTAATCCAAGCCTACTCTCGCGGTTAAGGCCACACGCACGCGGTTTTGAGAGAACGCACGCGTTAGGGATGGCATCCAGATTCATACGGATTGAAAACCGTAGATTGGAGAGGGTAAACGCACTGGCTGGTCACGGGAGTTGTTCAATGCGTTCGCTAAGCATGGCTAAACACGTATCGGTTGGTCATTATTTAACCGCGTTCCGTTTATCTACACAAATCCGTACGAATCTGGATGCCATCCCTTACGCATATGATACACAGTGCGTTTGTTGCCTTCATGCGCGTCCGCGTCCTTCTGTATTCATTCGCTGCTCTAAGGAGGCTTCACCAATTTGAAACTGATCAAACTATAGGATGCTATTGTTACCTCCAATCTCCGATAGTCCTATGTTCTGCATCCAAAATATTGCTTTTAAAATAATAAATTGCGAATAGGCTAAGGGGCCATATCCAAACTCTCAAGTGATTTTATAGCGTTTTTATACCGATTTTACCCCGGTATTAAAACGGTATTTTTTTCTAATGTTAAAAGCATCGGAAAAAGATCGGTGATTAACTAGAGCACTGGTCAGCATAATAACACAACCTTCCTCGCGCTTTCATCTGTCTGCTTCACTAATTGAGCCATCGAGAGTACTACAATAGTTCTATTGTTAACGCCAGACAAGTAGAGAGGCGGCTCTAGTTAATCACCGATCTTTTTCCGATGCTTTTAACAATAGAAAAAAATACCGTTTTAATACCGGGGTATAATCGGTATAAAAACGCTATAAAATCACTTGAGAGTTTGGATATGGCCCCTAAAGGTAGTTGCTGGAATGTACCCAGATAACCCAGAAATGCGTGGATACAGTTTCTCCTTTTCATGATATTACAAGTATTGTCGTATTGTCGTTGATTATTGTTTTTCTGTAACATTATACATAGGTACTTGGTGACAATTTACCAGCAGGAGGAGAACCCAACAATTCAGTTACGCGTGCGTGATAGATATGTTTGCTTATTGAATAGTACGCTCAAGGAATTGGTGGCGACATTCCAAGACAAGACCAAACTGTACGTCGAACCCAAATCATCAGGTGTGAATTATCAGAAGAACTGTAAGCGTATACGTGTTTGTAAACAATAATACAAATCCTCAGTACGATACTAGATATGTAATGCGAAATCAGTCTGTAATTGTTCATATTACAATTAGTCCTATACAGGCGAAAGAAAACTATTACATATTGTGAGTAACAGAAGAAAATCGCAACAGAAGAGAGCAGAGGTAGAAACCGAACCCAGAACCCGTATAAGTACATGTTATATATGAGAGCGAAGTTTATGTGGTCTGAGTGAGCTTTGTACGCATTGAGGTGTTATAGTCACCATTGCGTAATTTGTTTCCTCTCATATATATTGATATCGTTTCCCACATTGCATTGATAATTGAAAGTAAGATTCTATGCACATGGCATCTGCATACTTGTAGGTAAATTATTTCTGTAAAGTAGTCAATCAGTTATCAGTTAACTCCCTTTTCGCATTAGTAGACCCGTCCGTTACACACACCATTTACATTCTATTTAAGGAATGTAAACGTGGTGCGTATAAACGGACGGGTATTAAAATACGGTACACTCACAAAGTACAAATTCTTTTTAAAGAGCTACTGTGACATAGATTGACATAAGACCTGTTTTACGTCAATTAAACTCAATATTAGTTGAGTTTAAAAATCTTCAAGACAGTCCGTATAATACTACCCCGAGTATTAGAAGTTAGATTTTGCGTCCACCGTGAGTTATTTGTTGATTATACCTTCATAGAGTTTGTTTCTGGACACTCGATATCTCTAGATATTTAAGTAGTTATTTCCTCAATTTTGTAGTCAGCGGTTTTCTCGATTGATACAGAACTCGATCGCGATCACACGCCACCGGGAAATACTCTTAATTCAATTCACACCAGGCGCGTATTTAATATAGTAGCTCTTATAAACTGTCCGCATAAAATATATTGATATGTAGAAAGCCATTACTGCAAAAACTCAATTTAGATGTGTTTAAACCACTAACATAATGGCTCTCCATATTGAATTAGGTCCTTTCCTTTTGTTGTTTTATAGTTTAATTGTCATACGAAGCTCTGATCATGGTGACGCCCAAAGCGTTAATGACGACGTTCAATATGACATGATATGTGTGACAAGTGGGGCGACAAATGTGGGGCGGAGCAAGACGTGCAGCATCGTTCCGCAATGTCCTCGCAATTGCACGTGTAGTCTCGGTGTAAACATTCTAACCAACACTTGCCCGATTATTAATGTGACCATATCAAGTCAGATCTTATTCCCGCCTGTGTTAGACAACGGAGGGGACCTAATTATGTCACACAATAATCTGACAAATCTCGAGTCTGGGGTGTTTGACAGAGTATGGGTGTCCTTGTTAGATATATCACACAATATGTTGCATGATCTCGAGTCTGGGGTTTTTGACGGATTGTTCTTATACGTGTTAGATATATCACACAATATGTTGAATAATCTCGAGTCTGGGGTTTTTTACCAATTGTTCCTATACTCTTTAGATATATCACACAATATGTTGAATGAACTCGAGTCTGGAACGTTTGATGGAATGGAACCAGTCATGTTAGATATATCCTACAATATGCTGACAGATCTCAAGTCCGGGGTGTTTGACGGATTGAACGTGGTGGATGACACGTTAGATATATCACACAATATGTTGAATGATCTCGAGTCCGGGGTGTTTTACGGATTGGACATAAGGCAGTTAGATATATCACATAATGTGTTGAATGATCTCGAGTCTGGGGTGTTTGACGGACTGCGCGTGTACATGTTAGATATATCACACAATATGTTGAATTATCTCGGGTCTGGGGTGTTTCACGGTCTGGGGTTACACTATTTAGATATATCACACAATATGTTGAACGATCTCGAGACTGGGGTGTTTGGCGGATTGAACACGGACCAGTTAGATATATCACATAATATGTTGAATGATCTCGAGTCTAGGGTGTTTGACGGATTGAACATGGACCAGTTAGATATATCACACAATATGTTGAATTATCTCGAGTCTGGGGTGTTTGACGGACTGCGCGTGTACATGTTAGATGTATCACACAATATGTTGAATTATCTCGAGTCCGGGGTGTTTCTCGGTCTGGGGTTGCACTATTTAGATATATCACACAATATGTTGAATGATCTCGCGTCTGGGGTGTTTGTCGGATTGAACGTGACCAAGTTAGATATATCCCACAATATGTTGAATTATCTCGCGTCTGGGGTGTTTGTCGGATTGAACGTGACCAGGTTAGATATATCACACAATATGTTGAATGATCTCGAGTCTGGTGTGTTTGACGGGTTGGACGTAGACCAGTTAGATATATCATACAATATGTTGAATGTTCTCGAGTCTGGAGTGTTTGAGGGATTACATTTCTTGGAGCAGTTAAATATGTCATACAATAGGTTGCGTGAGCTAAGGCTCGGCTTGTTTGAGAGAATGGCAATCTTAGAGACGTTAAGTCTGTCAAATAATGAGCTGACTACATTCCAGGTCAATATATTTACAGGATTAAACGCGATACAACGTATGTCTCTGTCACACAATCATATTATCAAATTGCCATATGGAATTTGCCAATCTATGCCAAATATAAAGCATCTAGACCTGTCTTCAAACGCACTGTACGTATTAGGTGTCCAGTTTACAGACTGTAAGAAAATCGAAAGTGTCAATCTTAGGCAAAATAATCTGACTTGGATTAGCAATCATGCGTTCAATCAAGCAAGTGGATATTTGGTAGTCTATGTCGACAGACAGTCGTTATGTAATTTCCTAACCTCTGTGGAATGCCGTGCTCTGTTAATACACCAAGATAACTCTACATATTTCAACAACTTCCCCGAGACGATTGAATGTACGCCTGCAACCTTGTCAACTGTACTTTATAGTACGGACCTGAACCCGAAAGAATCGATTAATCGGGTACAGTGCTTTGTGGATTGCCCTCCCGAGTGTCTCTGTAGTTTGGGATATTACGAGGTAACTGTTACATGTCAGAACGATACATCGTCGGTGTGGTTGTTCGCATACCGACCAGATATAGAGCATTTGTATTTTACCGGGAGAATACAGAGCATTCGGCAAGATGCTTTCCTTGGGGTTGCAAATAAATTGACTAGTCTGAGCCTTCGTAACATCTCACTCGATCAAGTTAGCAATATTGGTTGGTTTGGAAATCTGACGAGTTTAGACCTATCCCATAATACGCTGACTAAATTACCTCCGCTAGTATTCAAAGAGCTTACCAAACTGGTTATTTTGAAACTCAATAATAACATCTTTACCGGATTACCAAGTGGACTTATCCAAAGGCTCTCGTCACTGGAAACACTAACATTAAACGACAACCAACTGGCTAACCTACATGAAGACATGTTTCAGGTTAGTCTCAATTTGGATAATTCAAAAAATGATGCAAACAAACAAAGTGAAATACAAAACAAAACATTTCATGAGGTTTCTTCACTGAAAACATTGACACTAAACGACAACCAATTAACTTATCTACCCTTAGCAATATTTCAAAATCTCTTGAACCTTCATACATTAAATCTTAGCAATAACAACTTCCAAGAACTACCGCCCCGGATATTTCTTGGACTCAATGGACTACAACAATTAAGTCTTAATAACATCAAGATGACTAGGTTACCACGACAGGTGTTTTATGGATTGAATATATTGGCAAATCTGAATCTCGCCAACAACAATCTGAATGAATTAGACCCACTGCTCTTCAAATACAACGACCAGCTAGATTTGATTGATTTAAGAGAAAATCCACTGAAATGGGTCAACAGTAAACAATTTGAGTTGCTAGGTAAAACAACGATTGTTTTGGTTGACACTTTAGCAACATGTTGCTTTATAACGTCAACAAATTGTTTGGCAGATTCTACAGAATCGGTACAATTTCTGACTTGCGATAGAATGCTTTCTAGTTGCTTTCTAAGGTTCGCGATGTGGATTATTGCATTCATGTCAATTGCAGGAAACCTTTTTGTACTATTTACAAGATTTGGACAAAATGAACGTGAACACAAAGTCCAGTCATTGTTAATCGCAAATCTCGCAATCTCGGATTTTATGATGGGAATATTTATGCTCTGTTTAGTGTCAGCTGATTTGTATTTTGCTGAATATTTTCCGAGTCATTCAGACTCTTGGCGCTACCATCCCTTATGCAGGTTTGCAGGATTTCTGTCTGTAGTATCCAGTGAAGGGTCTGTTTTCTTCATAACGATTATTAGCGTCGACAGACTTATTGGGGTGGTCTACCCCTTCGGGAGATTTCGATTTCGTATAAAGACAGCTAGAATCATAGTTGCGATTCTTTGGTGTGTAGCTCTTATTTTTGGAATCACCTTGTCCGTGATAGCTGGAATCGACGAGGACATATACGATGTGTCTGAAGTTTGTATAGGTCTTCCGTTGTCTAGGGGAATTGTGTCTGATAGTAACAGCATTCACGCTGAAGGCGGTGTAATACGCACTGGTTCTGTCAGTGATACTGTATCTGCCACTGTAACAAAACCATCTTTGTATCTCTCCGTAGTAATATTCACAGGCCTAAACCTCTTGTGTTTTTCGATTGTATCCTGTTGTTATTTAGTCATATTTATTTCAGCCAGAATAAGTTCAAACCGAGTTAGACGAACGACACGACAATCAGAAGAAATACGTATGGCGTTAAAAATGGCTGCTGTAGTCATTACGGATTTATGTTGTTGGATGCCCATTATATGCTTGTCAATTCTTGTCCAATCTGGTGTGGTAACGGTCAGTCCAAGTGTTTATGTTTGGATAGCTACATTTGTACTACCAATCAACTCATCCATGAACCCGTTTCTCTACACTCTTGCATCGTCTATAGCGACGCGTTTACAGCGGAATAAGAGAAACCAAACTGGATTAGAAATGGCAATGAGGAATTTAACAAGTGAAGCAGCTTCACTTAAAAGGGTCAATGCAGAGCTTCTAGAAGACATTGAAATAAAAGATGCCATTACTTTCGACCTGAAAAAGATTATCCACTTCAGAGAAAAGGTGATTCAAAGACTTCAGTCAGTCAACGACGAGCAAAAAGACATACTAAAAATCAGAACCAAACGTCGGAAATCGACATAAATTTGCAAATTTATTTCAACCAGAAGCATCAACAACCTCGTTGCGGAATGTGCTCTAGAGATAACATACTATCACAAATCTGAAATTGGGACTAAAACATGAGTTACGCGGAGGATAAATAAATGGTCGTAGGCTACATGGAGACAGACTACGTGACAAAATTAACCCTGTGGCGGAAATGGCGGTGTTCATCCAAACTAACAGAAAATGTGCCTTGAGACTTCCGCAAATCTATGTAATGACTGGAGCAGGGCAGCAAAAAAAAATCTATCTGGGAACTATTGTGATAAGTGAATAATTTCTTGAGAGATGTACATACAACTGGCGATGAATCGTTAATCATCAAGGTAACCTCCCAAATCGAGGTTATCTTAGCGGTTGACAGTCAATAGTGGTAACACCAGCGAAGTGCGCAAAAAAAATAGGTTGTATGTCAAAATTGCTTGAATTAGCCTAAGTTGGTATGAAATTAGTTTCAGCTCATTTTAGGTCATTTTGACATTAACAGTCAACACAGGTCTCAGAAAGGTTTGTCATTTATCTCCAACGTTCTAAAAATTCTGAAAAGCCAGATAGAAATAGTACATAGTCAAAAAATGACTTCTGGAGTGATCTTGTATATCAACTAAATATTATTTGGTTTTTTACTTACGATTATTTTCTGCGACTCACGAATCCATTCTGGGAACGCCGTTCCCGCGTTCCCGTGGATTTATTAACCCTGGACTGGAGATCATCATACTAAAGAGAGGAACAATAACTAGCTTCTTTTAAGTATCGGGAGGTCGTAGGCCTATGGATAAATATTTTTGACAATATGATTAGTCTCGTGGAGACATTTAGAAATAGATTTGATGATTGGTGGTCATACTAGGAGGTAAAAGTGAAAATATCAACTTCTTGTAGGCTGATGTGAATGTATGCGATAACGGGAGGTCGGTTACACTAGGAATGGTGAATCATGTTTACGGAGGATGTAGACTAGTAATAAGATAAAGGAGGTCTTGTTAGCAAATAAACTAAACAATTATCTCAAGAGGCTAGCGTAAAATGAATGTGCTGACGGGCGGTTATACTAGGAGAGGAACATACACAGTGAGCCTCGTGATGGCTGGCTTAACACTTCCACGCGGCTATTAGTTTAACCATTATACAAGACAGGTGGGGTTTTTTCAGAAATCTTTCCCAATTCTCAAGGATTACTGAATGTCCTTGCACTTATTTCAATGCATTTCTCATGGTGATTACAAATACATGTAGGTAATGAAATTCGATAATGTTGACATTTTTGAAACATATTGTGACATTTTGGAAAGTCATCTGCAGACGCCTGCCACGTGGAAATGTTAAATATGAGTGATGTTGGGCGATAACGTGTGCCGCCGACTCAAGCTGGGCTAAATCAAAATGTATCAACAGACTGATCTCCAGCACTGGCCGATATAAAGTGTCTATCAAAAACTGAGGATATCTAAACACCGAGGATATGTGGTATTGAATAAACCATGGAGCACCTATTGAGATACATGTATGTACTGCTATGAACCCAACTTGCAGGAATTGTGCCCAACTTTGGATAAACCACACAATATCTAGCGGGCATGGACACAAGCAGAAGACGACTGGGAAACTGTTTCTGTTGCTAAAATATTGCGTAAAAATATTCCACTTTGGCAACTGTTGCATGAGCATTGAGGAAAATCACGCAACAGTTGATGCAAGTTACGCACATGTGAATTTTAGGCAACTGTTGTCCAAAAAAGCCAATTTCGTGATTGCGTCATTCGATCATTAGGCTATGGCGTCTTGTGCACGAGCAACTGTTTGCACGAGCTGAGATCTCTGGATCTGGATAAATTATAATCTGGTAAATAAAACGGTGAATCCGCATCAACATCAGAGTTTGTGACATCTGACAGGCGTTTTGTGAGTCCGGTTTTGAATGTTTGAAGGTTGGTCTGTCTAGAAGATGATGTGATAGATCGGTCTAAATCTCTGTGGAGACTGTGGCCGTCCATGTAATACGCTTATTTCGTCATGTTCGTATAGGTTTAAAATACCCAACAAATCACTAGATAAAAGCCCATAACCAATAAACAATAAAACACTCAACAAATGGTTAAAAAATGCTCAACAGTTGCGCTGTTGCATACTTGAACAACTGTTGAGTGAATATAATTGCCCAACTTTTGAGTAACTAGAATTGTTCAACTGTTGGTGAAAACATGTTATCCAACGGTCAATTTTACTCAACAGTTGAGCGGTTGCATACTTGAACAATAATAATAATAATACAACGACTCTTGTATAGCGCTTTACACCGAAGTCCCATAGCGCTTACAAATAACAAAAGAAAGCAACAAAAAACAGAGCAAAACATATGAAAGACACAATATACCAGGAAACTAAAGATACAAAATTAAATTAAATGTTACAAAATGCCATTTCAAAGAGATATGTTTTCAGAGATAATTTGAATTGATTAAGAGTCTGAGAGTTCTTAATATGAAATGGTAATTTGTTCCAGAGTTCACAAGATGCATGGCGAAAACTACGATGACCATATGAAGTTGTACTAACCAATGGTGGAACAAGATTTTGTTTTGAAGATGAGCGGAGGTTGCGAACAGGCTTGTATTCCTGAATCAAGTAAGTGAGATATTCTGGAGCAAGTCCATGAAGACATTTATAAGTCAAGAGAAGTATTTTGTACATGATGCGAAACTTAACAGGCAACCAATGACGATCACGAAGCACAGGAGTGATATGTTCTGAGAAGCGAGTACGTGTGACAAGTCTTGCAGCAGAATTTTGAATACGTTGTAGCTTAGAAATATGGGAGTCCGGAAGTCCGTATAAAAGGCTGTTGCACATATCAAGATGACAATTGATGAACGCATGAACTAAAGTCTCAGTCAATTTTTCATCAAGACAATTTCGGATGCGGCCAATTTTGTAGAGAGCAAAAGAGGCTGAACGGCATTTATTATTTATGTAGACATCCATGCTGAGATCATTAGCTACAATAACACCAAGATTACGGGCAGATTTAACAGGTTGAATAGGAACATTGTTAATGTCAACAGACGGAAGAGGAGAATTTTTTCTAAACTTAGATGTGATGTGAAGAACTTCAGTTTTGTCTTCGTTTAGTTTCAAATGATTAGCTGTGGACCACGCTTTGATGTCAACAATACATTGTTCCAATTTTGGAATGAGAGTGGCGCGTTCGCTAGGTTTCAAAATAAGATAAACTTGGGTGTCGTCGGCATATATCATTCTTACGTAGTGTAAAATGTTGAGTAAATATTTAAGCAACCTTTTTGCAGTGTACAAGGAAATAAATATAAAAAAATCGTGAAGGCGGGAACGGTCTGACGTAGTTGTAACTGATACTTCCTTTGAGAGGCACTTTTATACGCGGTGAGCTTCGTGTAGGATGGCGTAAAGTAGGTAATGATTGGCTACTTTACTAAGACTAAGAGGTAATCCGTAGATAACCCTAGCCAATTTTAGCGTAATCGTGGCTGATTGCGATGAGCTTCAGGGAAGGCGTACACGTATGTGATTATTGGTGGTACCTGGTTAAGGCTAGCGTAATTGTTATTGATTTTGTTTGGAGAGGCACAAGTAGTACGATGGGCATTCGTCGTAAATGTATGAGATGCGCATACGTTATAATCAGAAAGTAACTAATAAGATGACCTAATATGCTAATCATGCTAATGGAGGCTTTCACAATTTATGTGATAACGGGAGGATTTACTACACACAGAAAAATGTTTACATAATTATGTTAAATATAGAACTCCATAATTATTATGTAAACCTTTCACACAGTATTTGTGTACATAATACACAAGTTATGTTTACATAACTTGTGTATTTTATACACAAATACTGTGTGAAAGGTTTACATAATAATTATGGAGTTCTATATTTAACATAATTATGTAAACATTTTTCTGTGTGTAGGAGATGGACTGAGACAATTAGCCTCGAGAGTACTAACGTAAATTAGCATTACATGGGAAGTTGTACAAAGAGAGGGAATTGTTAAAATGAGTCCCATGAAGACTAACTGTAACGTAAACGATGATGGGGGGTCGCAGTAGGTTGTGGCAGGAGATCGTACTCGTCCGTCATGGTCGTAGAGTAACTAAAACACGAGGCTTGTGTATACTGACTTGGACATACGTGATTGATTGCCTATTATGGTCATACTAAGGCCTAGTAACAAAAGTTCCATGTTTCCCGTCCCCGCCCGTCTTCGTTTTAGCCGCCGCCTCCTTTTTTTTACTATTTACTATTTATTTTTAATTTTAAATTTTAAATTTTCAGAGCTTTTATTGGTCACCGAAACAGCATCGATTGACCCCTACCTGACTCCTCGAGTGACCTATATCATGCCCAAGTATAATATTATCTTGGTTTGTTGAAATAATTTAGAAATCCTTTCATTAATTCGAAAAAATATTTTCATTTTAAATAACGATGAAGACACATACAGTTTTGAATTATTTTTAACATTTGAAAAATACCTAAATTCAGTGAATAATCATTAAATAGGGGATGAGAAGTGTTGACTGTATCATAATAAAACACTGATTTGGGTAAATGTTAATAATATATTTATTTCAATTTTTGTTTATTTTTGAAATTGAGTTAAACAAATTATAACTGCTGTAATGCATGTTATGTTGAATAGCATTCAAACCCTATTTGTCATTTTATCCATCATTCATAAATGAAACATATTTCTTTATCAGATCACAGAGGCAGGCATAGGCTACAAACAACAATTATAATTTTATTTGACCCAAATTGAAGAGGAAAAAAAAATAAACAAAATGTACTGAATTTAGATGTTTTTTGTTTATCTGGCAAGTATAGTGGAAAATCTGTTTTAATAGGAGTGTCCCCGACACAGTCATTTGGTCACTTTCGACTTGTCGGCCATCTTGGAATAGCAAAAAATTGGAAAATAGTAAATAGTAAGACCCTCCCTCCTCCTTTTTTTAAAAAGTCCGGACGGGAAACATGTTATTTATTTTACTATGCCTAAGAAAGGAGCTGAAAATTTGAGACTTTTGCAGGCTGACTTGAATGTAGATTATAGCGGGAGGTCTTACTCGTCATGCTCGTAGAGGAACTAAAACAATACGGCTTGTGTAGGCTGGTTTTAATATATGTGGTGGCGAACGGTCGAACTAGGAAAGAATCTTAAAACACAAGGCTTGCGAAAGACTGACATAAACGTAGCTAGGTTTTGGTAGGAGGTCTTACTCGTAGAGGAATTAGAAATATGGGGTTTTGTGTATTCTGACTTAAAATGTACGAGATGTGATAACGGGACGTCTTTCTAGTAGAGGAACTAACAGATGGGGCTTGTGTATGCTGAATTCAATGTATAGGTGACGTGATGACAGGATATCTTTCTAGTAGAGGAACTAAAAGATGGTGCTTGTGTATGCTGACTTCAATGTTGGTGATGTGATATCGGGATGTCTTTATAGTATAAGTATACAGAGGAACTAAAATATGGGGCTTGTGTATGTTGACTTCAATGTTGGTGATGTGATATCGGGATGTCTTTATAGTATAAGTATATAGAGGAACTAAAATATGGGGCTTGTGTATGCTGACTTCAATGTTGGTGATGTGATATCGGGATGTCTTTATAGAAGATAGAGGAACTAAAATATGGGGCTTGTGTATGCTGACTTCAATGTTGGTGATGTGATAACGGGTTGTCTTTATAGAAGATAGAGGAACTAAAATATGGGGCTTGTGTATGCTGACTTAAATGTTGATGATGTGATAACGGGTTGTCTTTATAGTAGATAGAGGAACTAAAAAGATGGGGCTTGTGTATGCTGACTTAAATGTTGGTGATGTGATAACGGGTTGTCTTTATAGTATATAGAGGAACTAAAATATGGGGCTTGTGTATGCTGACTTAAATGTTGGTGATGTGATAACGGGTTGTCTTTATAGTAGATAGAGGAACTAAAAAGATGGGGCTTGTGTATGCTGACTTAAATGTTGGTGATGTGATAACGGCTTGTCTTTATAGTAGATAGAGGAACTAAAAAGATGGGGCTTGTGTATGCTGACTTAAATGTTGGTGATGTGATAACGGGTTGTCTTTATAGTAGATAGAGGAACTAAAATATGGGCTTGTGTATGCAGACTTAAATGTTGGTGATGTGATAACGGGTTGTCTTTATAGTAGATAGAGGAACTAAAATATGGGCTTGTGTATGCTGTGTTGGTGATGTGATAACGGGTTGTCTTTATAGATAGAGGAACTAAAATATGGGCTTGTGTATGCTGACTTAAATGTTGGTGATATGATAACGGGTTGTCTTTATAGTAGATAGAGGAACTAAAAAGATGGGGCTTGTGTATGCTGACTTCAATGTTGGTGATGTGATGACAGGGTTTCCTATAAAAATAAAATAAGGTAAACGGTCTTTTTTATTTTATTTTTCTAAGGGCACCCTGGCCCTGTCATCACAATAATAGTTGATTAACTTAAAAGATCTGGTTGTACAGCTTGTACAGTAGCTGATGTGATAATGGGATGTCATTATTTTGTCGTCGTGAATCGAAAGTAGTATAATATTAGTAAATATCAATATATATGTCACAATGTATCTTCTAAACAAAGTGCTTTACCATGGTACTCCGATGTGCCTCATGTATAATATGGAAAATCCCTACGTACAATATACAACTGATGGTGCTTCCCGTGAACAAATTCTTACCGCCGTTACGTACACGACTGTAATTATCAAAGTATACCGATATACCAATTACTATAAGCACCTGTTTGAATGTCGAAAAGTCTCTAATTAAATCCCAAGTACAAATGCAAATGCTATTTGCTTTGTGAGTGGTGGAATTCATTATACCGGGTGGTTCAAAAAAAAGTTGACCCAAGTTCAAAGTAATTTTACAACTACATTTAAAGTTTCAGATAATTTCTGTTTGCTTAGTATTAATCAGCAGTAAGTTTTGAAATTATCCTGAAAAGATGGCACGTTTAGCTTGTTTGGTTCTTCAGATATGGTTCATTACAGAAAGCATGCACAAAGCTGCCTTGGCCACGGGAGCGTCCTTTAGTAGATATGGAATGCACAAAGTGGACTTACACACGATTGGTCACAAATTGTAAAAATACGAGAACAAGAAACAAGGAGACATCTGAGACATCTGTCTGGTGCTTGACATTACCTACCTATACGTATCTACGTTTCTTTGTTAAATGTGAATGGCACATAAGCATAGAGATTGGGATACGTTGTCAGGGCGGGCTTTTCAATCAAAATTTTGGGACAAGCTAACAAAATTATGTTTGAGTAAAAAATGCCAAAATTTGCTTGATTATACTATTAAGACACTATTCTAGGGATGATTTTCTCATTTTTTCTTAAGGCATATTTTCTCAAAAAAATACAAGTTTTAAAGGTGAAAAAATGAGAGAATCGTCCCTAGATTAGTGACATAACATTAGAATTAAGCAATTTTGGGCATTTTTTACTCAAAAATAATTTAGTTAGCTTGTTCCAAAAAAAATTGGGTAAAAAAAAGTGGATTTTGTGATTTTCTCAACCAAATTTGGATTCTCTGATCCATTTCCTTTCCAAAAATGTATACTTTTGTATGCATTTGATTAATAGTGCAATAATAACAGCACTCACAAAAATCAAAAAATCAAATCAAAAATTCCCCCTTAAAGCCAAAATTCAATCAGCGCATGCGGCCACAAAATAGATTATTGGTGTTTTAAAGCATGTTTAAATAAAAGTAATACCTGCACAACAGCCAACGGCTAAAGGTCGTTGACTGGTCATCAGTTTACAGTTCTAATAATGTTGATGAAGCATTGTCATCCTTCAGGAATTTGTTTACTACTATCCTAGATTCAATGGCTCCCTTAAAGACAGTTCGCATTAAAAACAACTCTGAGCCTTGGATCTCTGCTGAGATTCTAGAAAGCATTCGTGAACGGGATAGCTGGTTAAGTAAATCCAGGAAGGATGTGCACGCGCCTGATCATTATGAAAACTACCGTAAGTTGCGAAATAAGGTTCGTAAGGACATTAAATACATGTCAATACATGTTTGAGAAAATTGATGAAAATAAGAACAATCCAAAACAGTTATGGAAACACCTGAAATATCTTGGTTACCAATCAAAATCCAAAGAATCAACAAATATTGTTTTGGATGTTAATGGTGAATGGTGTCATGATACAAAAACTGTTGCCAACCATTTTAATCAGTTTTTTACTCAGTTTTTTACTCACATTGCCTCCAAGCTCGTTGGTGAACTCCCTGAACAAAATTGTATGATTTATGATGTTGACTCGGATAAATTTAAAAATCAATACAAAAATATTGCCTCTAACTCTTTCAAATTCCAGCAAATCAGTGAAGAGTTTGTTTTAAAGGAATTCCAAAGTCTCGACATCAATAAGAGTACCGGTCTTGATGGCATTCCAGCACGGTTTATTAGAGATGCAGCTGATGTTATTAACGTTCCCATTGCATATATTGTCAATTTGTCTTTAAGATCTGGCATTTTTCCAAACGAAATGAAAAAGGCTAAGGTTAAACCTCTCTACAAAAAGAAAAGTAGACTTGAGGCCGGTAACTATAGACCAGTTAGTGTTCTATCTACTGTTTCAAAGATCTTAGAAAAAGCTGTGTTCCTGCAATTAAATGACTATCTGGTTAACAATAGACTACTTTACCAATTTCAATCTGGATTTAGAGGATCATATTCTACAGACACAAGCCTTATCCACTTGCAAGATCATATCAGAAAACAAGTGGCCTCTGGCCGCTTCACCGGCATGATCTTATTGGACATCCAAAAGGCGTTTGACAGCGTTGATCACCAAATTTTATGTAACAAATTATCCGCTATGGGTGTCCAATCAACCGCCTGGTTTCATTCTTATCTTTCTAACAGAGAGCAAATTGTTAATCTGAATGGTGTGGAATCTGATCCTTTAACCATTACATGTGGGGTACCTCAGGGCAGTATTCTAGGACCCCTTTTATTTCTATGTTATGTTAATGACATGCCAAACTCTGTCAATTGTTTACTTTTACAATATGCTGATGATAGTGCTTTAATGTGTTCCGACAAAGATCCAGACAAAATCAGACAAGCTCTTTGCACCAATCTGGAAAGCTGTAATAAGTGGCTTATTGAAAACAAATTGTCTTTGCATACGGGCAAGACTGAGCTGATCCTTTTTGGTTCGAAGCGTAAAGTAAACAAACATAAAGAATTTTCAGTTGTACAGAGTGATGGTCATGTCATTGAATCAAATCAGTCTGTTGTTTACCTTGGCCTTGAGCTAAATCAATACCTGGATGGGGAGCAAATTGTTCTTAACATTATAAAGAAAGTTAATTCTCGGCTCAAATTTCTTTACAGGCAGGCAAATTTTTTTAACCAGAAAGTTAAAAAAAATGATCTGTTCAGCTCTGGTGTTATGTCTTTTTGATTATTCAATCTCATCCTGGTATGAAGGAACTTCAAAGTATCACAAACAACGATTACAATGTGCTCATAACAAGGTTATTAGATTCATCCTCAACAAAGATTATATGTATTATATTTCCAATCACTTGGTTTGTTGAATATCAATACCAGAGCTGAACAACTCCGTTTGAACCATGTTCATAACATCTTTTGTGACGCATGTCCAAACTACATGAAAGACAATTTTATAAAACTTTCAAGTTTACATCATTATAACACAAGGGGAAGTGATTTTAATTTTCAAGTGCCTAAGATCAAGACCCCAACTTCTTGTTCTTTTTATTATAATGCAATCACAGACTGGAATAGGCTGCCTGACAATGTTAAATCTATTTCACTGAAATCCATTTTTAAAAAAGATGCAAAAACTCACCTTTTGAATCACATGAATGTCTAGTTTTACATTTCCCGTTTTAAAGTGAGTGTGGTGTTTTTATAGTATATATGAAGGGTCATACCTTTTCTTAATTGTAATATAAGGACCCCTTTGGAAATAAGTTTCTTTTAGCTTAAAGGGTTATCCTTGGCATTGTAATGTTTTAATGTATGAATGAATGTATATTTGTAGTTCTAATAGAGTTTTTATATTGGTATTACGTGCAATCCTATTTTTGTATAATGTGATAATATGCTGAATCAAATCAAATCAAATCAAATCACAGCAAAGTCTATCTCAAGGATCACTGAACCAATGATAGGCATTCTTGTACTTATTTCAATGCATTTCCCATAGTGATTGCAAATGTAGGGAAGTAATTCAACTTAATGTTGACATTTTTGAAACATTTTTTGAAAAGTCGGTTTGCAGACGCCTGCCGCGTGAAAAGTGTTAAAGCTATGTGTACTCAAATGCATGTTGCAATCTATAGATGATGTGACCTGTGACGCAATGCCCGGTGGTATGCGTGCGCACCTACAGGGAATGTGCTTTATAAATTAAATTCACACTTGATTGATCATTACTTACGGTGTAGAATAGTGCAGTAGGATAGTGCAGTAGTAATGGTCTGCATCCCTAGCACAATGAGGTACTAAATTTGGTTGCCCGACAGTATGCGTACGCACCATAAGGGCAGGTACTTTTAAAATTGGCGCTCAGTGATGAGTAGCTTTTGAATAGTACGTATGCAGTAGTCATGGACTACATGTAGTACCTCTAGCATGTCTTCAGACCAGGCGCTCATTTATTTGTAAACACTACTGTTGTAAACAACGGTCACATCATCTATACCAATAAAGGAATTGTGAATTATCTACTTAGTGCTTAGTGTAGTGACAATTTTGCTATAATATTATATTACGCGTTATATTTAATTAAATGCATGCATGTATTCGTTTGTATATTGATCGAAGCATTTTTAAGAAATTTGTCAATGTTTGTGGAAATAGCTGTATATTATATTCATATTCATCATATTGGATATTTGGGTCTATACATTATATTGCTATCTGTCAAATAATGCAATTGTTGCTCTATGGTGAATAAATCAGAATCAGTTATTTGCATCTGCACAAGAGTGAGAAAAGTAATAAATACTTTTTAGGTTTGAAGAAAGCCAATAAGATCAAAAGTACGATTAACACTATTTTACTTGATGATGGTGAGGTTTCTAACGACCAGAGTAACATCTTAAAAGAGATCAAAACATTTTATGCAAATCTATATACAAAGACAGATGTTGATTTGAATTCTGTGAAGGTTGATACATATTGTATTAGGCATAGCACAATGCACACACACAGAGTCTGCCACTGGGAGCATTACACCAGTGAACAACAACATATGAATAGCTGTGTTGCATAAAGCCCTACATCCACTTCTACCTGTTACTCATTTTGCATTATTGAATGGATGGCTATTCAGGATGTGGAATGTGGTTTTGTATTGTTGCCTCAATTGGCGTGCATGGTTGCCATAATCCAAGTCATGACGACAGCCATACAATATTTGGATTAATTAATCATGCAAAATGAGTAACATGTAGGAGTGGTCTGTAAGCCCTTATGCAAAACAATCTTTTCATATAATGTATGCAGCTCCACTTTGAAAAACATCCCTATATAAAATTAATTATCCTCACGAGAGGTACTCCCTGTAGAGCAGTGAGCTTGCCATATATGGTAGTCATGACCTTGGACTATATAACCTTGATCCAGGTATAAATACTTATCATCAGGTTTTTTAGTTATGACTGTTTTTACCAATTTTTGAAATTGGCTCTGAACTTGAATATATTGGGCTGATTTAAATAAACCTAACCTGAGATATTGTACTAAACACTTCAATCAATTTAGTGATATGCTCAGTTTTTGCATCCTTTGAGTGCCTCGTGTGAGGAAACAACTGAGAATTTGATTATGGGTATTTAAGAAATGGAAAAGCTTGTTCAATTTCTAAATCCATCAATATTTGTCAATCAAATTGGGTATACATGTTATATATCTATTACCGATCACTCTTATGATGGGGGAAAAAATTGTCGGACATTGCTCATTTGCATATCAAAGACTTGAATAGATAATTATCTAATTTGCATATTTAATGAGCTTATGAAACTAAATTATAGTTTAAAAGATTGGGTATCGTACAATTAGCCATAATACCAAGTTTGATTGCAATACACCATTCACATCTGGATTTATAACATTTACGCATATTAATTAGCTGGACTCGGTCACTTTTTTGATTGCAGTCAGTAAAACTGGTCAAAATGACCAATTTCACTAGGTTATTTTAGCTTAATGCAATATAATTTTACCATATTTTTTAATTTAACATGGTATATAGATATTCAATTGTTAAATAAATATGTGTAAATGGTGTTTTGAATGTTACATTATTAACAAATTGAGCTCTCTAAATCCTGATAAATTATATTTGTGGGCATTGTTACTGTTTTTGGCAGGTTTTCGGCCATTTTCCGAGTATCTCAAAACACCGTACCACAAGAATGCATTGACCGATTGTCATAATTCTTTTTGGAAAATAAATCTTTCATTGCAATCTTTCATTTGAATCCAATTGTGTACATGTCTCAATCATTTGAATGTTATGTGTGCTATGCCTAATTGTATGCATGACAAAATACCCAAGTTGAATACAGATCAACAAGAATTATGTGAAGGTACGTTAACGCTAACAAACATAATTTTGAGTTAAAAATGCCCAAATCACTTGATGATGATGTTAAGACACTACTGAAGGGACGATTTTCTTTCTTTTTTTAAATCTAATCCAATATTTTTTTGAAATTTGGACAAAAAAGTGTTAAAAAAATATTAAAAATCCATATTTTCACGTTTTTTGGCACTTTTTGGTCAACATTTTCAAAAATATTAGATTAGGTTTTCAACAACAAAAATCGTCCCTTCTTTAGTGTCTTAACATCATTATAAAGTGATTTGGCCATTTTTTACTCAAAATTATTTTTTGTTAGCTTTGTTCAAAAAAAGGTTGGGTAAAAAAAAACGAATTTTGTGATTTTCTCAACAAATCTACTCTTTTGGTCAAAATTGACATCAAATTTGGATTCTCTGATCCATTTCCTTTCCAAAAATGTATACTTTTATATACATTTGATTAATAGTTCAATAATTACAGCACTCACAAAATTCAAAAAATCAAATCAAAAACTTCCTTAAGTCCCCCCTTAATACTTTCCATAATAATAAACCCCAGGGAATGATGGTTTGATTGCTGAATTTTATAAGCAATTTTGGCATTTATTCAGTGGAACATTGGTTGATAGTTTAAATGCAAGTTATCTAAAACTTGAGTAACTCACAAAATCTTAAAAAAAGGATAAAAATAAGCGTGAAATAGGCAGTTATCGTCCAATAACTTTACTTAATGTTGATTTGAAATTGGTTCAAAGGCAATTGCAAAACGTGGACGAAGATTTTACCCGAAAATTATCGGCATTGAACAATCAGCTTTTGTCAACGAACGTTACATTGGTGATGCAGTAAGAACTGTTGTAGATCTTATTTATTTATACAAACCAGGTATTTTACTTAATATTGATTTTGAAAAAGCATATGACTCCATTGATTATTAACTTTGGTGAAAGTTTTCAAAAATGGGTTCATGTCTTTTATAAGAATATCCAGAGCTGTGTAATGAATAATGGGAATTCAACTGGTTACTTCCCAATTAATCGGGGAGTAAGACAGGGGATCCACTCAGTTTTATTTGAGGTTGCGAGAGGTACTACTGATTAATATAAAAGAAGACAAGAAAATTAGAGGTATAGAGCGGGTTCATGATAGTACTTTGAAGTTATCCTGTTATGCAGATGATCTTACATGTTTCCCAAAAGACATATCTCACAGGTATTGGTAGGATACTCATTGCAAAAGTGTTTGGTCTTTCCAAATTATTGTACATCACAAGCATGGTTACCACACCTATTGCAATACAAAAGACGGTCAATTCTATCGTTCACCAGTATATTTGGAATGGTCCAGATAAGATAAAAAGGTCTGAGTTAAATGCTAGTTACAAACATGGGGCCTGAAGATGGTGGACATTATTTCTAGAATTAAGGCACAGCAGCTCATGTGTTTAAAAAGATACTTTACTGATAATCAAGCTGGTTGGAAGAAGATTTTAAATTACTATTTAACAGGATGTGGTGGTATGGAATTGTAATTGAAATGTAGTTTTGACACTACGAAATTGAGTAATCACATACCGCAGTTTTATATTAGTATTCTAAATGCCTATGCAGAATTAAACTCAAAACATGGCGAACCAGATGCTGTTGAGGAAATAAGCAATCAGGTGATTTGGAACAATAGTCAAGTGTTTGTTGATAAATAATAAATCTATATTCTACCAACAATTTTATCAGGCCGGTATTGTTAAAATCGGTGACCTAGGGACCGTTCATTATTTATGGTGGAGGGGGGGGACAAATTCGAGACTTGTATGTTATAATTACCTAACCCCCCCCCCCCTCCCCCCCCCCCCCCCCCCCCCCCCCCCCCCCCCCCCCCTTACATCTGAAACTGAAAATTACATGACCTCTTAGAAGAACAAAAGCAGCAATTCTTCGGATAAACATGATTATATCGGGTGTCTTATATCGGGTGTCAATGATCGGGTGTAAGTTTGGCCAGTTAAATACCTGAGATAATTCGAATGAAAAGAGTATGTATATACATCTACTGTTTTATTTGAAAATATTGGCGGACGGATAGGCCTACACATTGATCACAACGGGCTACAAGGTGTAATTTCGTGTTAAAAAAATACTACTCCGTATAATATAGAAAAATGTAATCGGTCACCCCATCTGAGTTTTTGACCCAGGCAAGGTCTATAGTATATCTGTGTTAATAAATATTCCAAGATTTCAGTAAATGAGTCGCAAGGTAACTCAAGATATTACCGTTTTCCCGAGGCATCTTTCCCATATTATTATATCTCGTGTATTTTACATTAAGTCATTATTTTTAAGCATGTATTATATTGATGTGCAGGGCCCCGAGTAAGGACAGCGGCCAGCTGATTCGGGCAACCGTGGGTAAAGATAATAAATAATCATAATAATAATAGAAACGCACGTTAGCGCGTAATAAATTTACTATAGTGGTATGCACCCTAAATAATAAAGGGAGCACAGAGATAGTCTTTACGACGATAGGGGCTTTGGTGTGTTGCAAAACTGGGTTTGTGTAGCATTTTATGTTAGTTTTACATTTTGAAAATACATTTTAAGTAATAATCGCAACACTTGACATTATTAACTTTGACTTTTAATTAATTTAAGTGCGAAATTGTCAAAATACGGGCCAAACGGGCAAAATCAGTCGTGTGCTTACCGTCGCAATTTTGGACAGTTGCAATTTGTTATTGTCGGACCATCATTAAAAGATACCAGTGAGCGAGATTTTGTGCAAAAACTCAGTCTTTTTATTTATTTTACAAACAAAACATATAACATCCATTGACATCAAACCAATCCTGTCAAGCACATGACTAAAAACTCCGTTCCACGGGCGTGCGGGGGGGGGGGGGGGGGGGGGGGGGCGGTGGCCACATCACCCCCAGACTCCCCCTATTCGAGCTTTTAAACAATCTATACTTAAATTAAGAAAAAATCAGTATATATGCTCTACTTCTTTCTTGCATTGATAACAAAATTCAAATGTTTATGTTGAAAACACTAGGTTTAAAAAGCATATCGACAGCCTACCAGTTAATACCTCCAAAATACCGTATATATCCCGACCCCGATGTCTTTTGGGATATACACAATTGCAAGTGCAGCAATCGACCCATATTCAATCAATCAACCAATCAAGTATTTATTTATTGACTAAAGTATTTAACAAGGTTAGCAACTAACATGTGTACATGATTTCTCTTAAGTATGAATCCTTTCATGCCTGGTCTTATTACTTAAATGAGAGAAACCCTTGTCACAGTGTGAACATTGGTATGGTTTCTCTTTGGTATGAATCCTTTCATGTCTGGTCTTATTACTTAAATGAGAGAAACTCGTGTCACAGTATGAACATTGGATGGTTTCTCTTTGGTATGAATCCGTTCATGCCTGGTCTTATTACTTAAATGAGAGAAACTCTGTTCACAGTATGCACATTGGTATGGTTTCTCTTTGGTATGAATACTTCTTTCATGGGTGATCTTAGAACCTAATTGAGAGAAAGTCTTGTCACAGTATGAACATTGGTATGATTTCTCTTTGGTATGAATCCTTTCATGTCTGGTCTTATGACTTGAACTAGGGAAACTCTGTTCACAGTATGAACATTGGTATGGTTTCTCTTTGGTATGAATACTTCTTTCATGGGTGATCTTAGAACCTAATTGAGAGAAAGTCTTGTCACAGTATGAACATTGGTATGGTTTCTCTTTGGTATGAATCATTTCATGTCTGGTCTTATGACTTGAACTAGAGAAACTCTGTTCACAGTATGCACATTGCTATGGTTGCTTTTTGGTATGAGTCCTTTCATGACTGGTCTTATGACTTAATTGAGAGAAACTCGTGTCACAGTATGCACATTGCTATGGTTCTCTTTGGTATGAATCCTTTCATGTCTGGTCTTATGACTTGAACTAGGGAAACTCTGTTCACAGTATGCACATTGGTATGGTTTCTCTTTGGTATGAATACTTCTTTCATGGGTGATCTTAGAACCTAATTGAGAGAAAGTCTTGTCACAGTATGAACATTGGTATGGTTTCTCTTTGGTATGAATCCTTTCATGTCTGGTCTTATGACTTGAACTAGAGAAACTCTGTTCACAGTATACACATTCGTATGGTTTCTCTTTGGTATGAATACTTCTTTCATGGGTGATCTTAGAACCTAATTGAGAGAAAGTCTTGTCACAGTATGAACATTGGTATGGTTTCTCTTTGGTATGAATCCTTTCATGTCTGGTCTTATGACTTGAACTAGAGAAACTCTGTTCACAGTATGCACATTGCTATGGTTGCTTTTTGGTATGAGTCCTTTCATGACTGGTCTTATGACTTAATTGAGAGAAACTCGTGTCACAGTATGCACATTGGTATGGTTTCTCTTTGGTATGAATCCTTTCATGTCTGGTCTGATGACCTGAACTAGGGAAACTCTGTTCACAGTATGAACATTGGTATGGTTTCTCTTTGGTATGAATACTTCTTTCATGGGTGATCTTAGAACCTAATTGAGAGAAAGTCTTGTCACAGTATGAACATTGGTATGGTTTCTCTTTGGTATGAATCCTTTCATGTCTGGTCTTACGACTTGAACTAGGGAAACTCTGTTCACAGTATGAACATTGGTATGGTTTCTCTTTGGTATGAATACCTCTTTCATGGGTGATCTTAGAACCTAATTGAGAGAAAGTCTTGTCACAGTATGAACATTGGTATGGTTTCTCTTTGGTATGAATCCTTTCATGGCTGGTCTTATGACTTGAACTAGAGAAACTCTGTTCACAGTATGAACATTGGTATGGTTTCTCTTTGGTATGAGTCCTTTCATGGCTGGTTTTATTACCTGAACTAGAGAAACTCTGTTCACAGTATGAACATTGGTATGGTTTCTCTTTGGTATGAGTCCTTTCATGGCTGGTTTTATTACCTGAACTAGAGAAACTCTGTTTACAGTATGAACATTGGTATGGTTTCTCTTTGGTATGAATTATCCTTTCATGGCTGATCTTATGACTTGATTGAGCGAAACTCTTGTCGCAGTATGCACATTGGTATGGTCTCTCTTTGGTATGAATCCTTTCATGGCTGGTCTTATCACTTGATTGAGAGAAACTCTGTTCACAGTATGAACATTGGTATGGTTTCTCGTTGGTATGAGTCCTTTCATGCCTGGCCTTATGACTTGAATCAGAGAAACTCTGTTCGCAGTATGAACATTGGTATGGTTTCTCTTTGGTATGAGTCCTTTCATGGATGGTCTTATTACTTGAACTAGAGAAACTCTGTTTACAGTATGAACATTGGTATGGTTTCTCTTTGGTATGAATCATCCTTTCATGGCTGGTCTTATTACCTGATTGAGAGAAACTCTTGTCACAGTACGAACATTGGTATGGTTTCTTTTTGGTATGAGTCCTTTCATGGGTGATCTTATTACTTGATTTAGAGAAACTCTTGTCGCAGTATGCACATTGGTATGGTTTCTCTTTAGTATGAATCCTTTCATGTTTGATTTTGTTACCTAAATGAGAGAAACTCTTATCACAGTATGAACAATGGTATGGTTTCTCTTTAGTATGAATCCTTTCATGGTTGATCTTATGACTTGAATGAGAGAAACTCTTGTCACAGTATGCACATTGGTGTGGTTTCTTCCTGGTATGAATTATTTCATGTCTGGTCTTTTCATATGGAATTGAGAAATTCTTATCACAGTGTATAGCACATACTGTTGTATTCCTGCTATGGTGACCAAATCGCTTCTTACTTAGCGTGGATGAACACCATTGCTTTCCATGATGACGCACATGTTTTTGATATCGGTCAAATCTATCAAACACCGAATGCTTGCAATACCTGCACACAAAAGGTATGACATGATCGCTCATTTGGTTTCCATGACTTGATGATTGCAACATAATGTATCTACAAAATACAAAAAGAAATGGATTATTAGTTTAACCGACTGCGGTATAAAGTTCATGAACACACAAAGAATGGTCCTTCATACGCCTATTATTGGCGATTGTATGGACAATTATTGAAAACATTACAGCGTATTTTAAGCCCCAAGCGGAAGAAGATGTCTTGAGCAGTAGGCCTACCAGCGTGCTTCACTTCCATCACATGACTACTGATTCCTGTCACCAGTGGCTGCTGGTTCCCATGTGCATTGCAATGCCATATGGAAGTTAAACAAGGGTCTTTAAAGGGGCACTAAGAGTTAAGAGATCCTTCATGGGGGAGCCCTCAAATATTTCAGAAGTTGGGTAATGCTTTATAACTACCACCTAAATAGAGCTTAAATTGCAGTATTTCATGTGAAATTCTTGGATTTAATATCGTTTTTAGTTTCGATGTATTCTCATCGAAATGTACCTAAATAGGCTAAATTCATCTAAAGGCCACAGCCCTGATAGCACACTGAAGTCGGCCCGACGTCGCGATATAGTCGGCAGTTGAAGTCGGCCGGACGTTGGCTCTACAGTCGGCTGCTCACGCGGCCTACGTCGGGCCGACGACGTCCAATGGAGGTTGTGCCGACCTCGGGCCGACTTCCAGCTGACGCTGACCTGCCGACTGCAATGCACCGTCGGCCCGACCATATATAAGCAACATCAGACCGCGGTCCGTTGGACGTACCTCCGACTAATTGCCGACTTCGGGCCGACTATTTTCCTACGGTTTTAAGCTACGCTAGCGCTAAGCCGCGGTCCGTTGGACGTACTTCCGACTTATTGCCGACTTCGGGCCGACTTGTTTCCTACAGTTATTTTGACACAAAAGAAAATGTACACCTATAAATCGACACTACAAATATAGTAAAAAAAATCATATTTTCCCATTTTGTTATTTGGAACAAATCTGGAAAAACGACATACTGTCGTCTGCAGTCGTCTTCCGCGTGGAAAGTATGAACAACTATCACAAAACTATCACAATATGAGTAACGTAAAATCTCGTTTTTGAACAAACTACCTTGACTCTTTCCACGCAAATTAATGATGGATATTTTTGAAAAATTGGCCCGACCATTTTCCGACTATCGGCCGACTTAAGCTATGGTCAGTTGAACCATTCTCCGACTAATTGCCGACCGTTCTGCCGACTTTAGCTATAGTTATTTTTAATGAAAAAGAAAACGTACCATACCGTAACAAATCTCATCTCTTTTAATTATTCCCAGCTATTCAGAATCTATTTTGATGCAAAACGTACCGAAACAAATCTCATCTCCTTGGATAATTCTCAGCTATTCCTCACGATTCATTATCTGATGACTTGCAATTCAATTCCAATAACATCTGTGACCATGCAGTGTCGGCGTATGCTGAAAAATCACGATGTACAAGACATATCCGCGATTTCTGATAGAATATAACACGACACCGGAAATCGCGGGTATCCCATGCAACATCGGAAAATGCACTTCATGTGTTGAATATATTGCGATGCTGCATTATTTCCCCATCAAAATCTACCATCAAATACCATCATCTTCGCTGAATTGACATATAATTCCTTCAATTCATTTGAGAACAACACGAAGTATCGCTAACGTGTGCTACAAAATGGCGACCGACTGCACGTGGTAAAGTGAGTGTATGATTTGATACGCGTAATTCGTTAATTTTAATATTTATTCAATCATCAATTTGAACTTAAAATTGTTGCAGATGAAAACATCTATATCTAAATCATCAGTAATTTATTTATTACAATTATATCTTTCTCAATTATGTAGGTGACAACATTATTACAATTTTGAATTATTGAATATTTGTCTGTATAAAAAAAATACGTATAGCAAGTTAACCTATCGTTGGACGTAGTTCCGACGTCGGCAAAACGTCAGTACCCCGACGAGACTTTCAGTGTATTTTTGCAACGTGGCGACCAACTGCACGTGGTAAAGTGAGTGTATGATTTGATACGCGTAATTCGTTAATTTTAATATTTATTCAATCATCAAATTGATCTTAAAATTGTTGCAGATGAAAACAATGATTATCTAAATCATCAGTAATTTATTTATTACAATTATATCTTTCTCAATTATGTAGGCGATAATTGAATATTTGTCTTTATAAAAAATAATACGTATAGCAAGTTAACCTATCGTTGGAGGTAGTTCCGACGTCGGCAAAACGTCAGTACCCCGACGAGACTTTCAGTGTATTTTTGCAACGTCGGCTCAACGTCCATATGACGTCTTAATGTGGACGTCCTTTTCAAACAGTCCACCCGACGTCCAGCCGACTTCAACATAAGGACGCCGACCTTTCCCCGACGTCGACTACCATTCCCCGACGTCGGGCCGACTTCAGTGTGCTATCAGGGAGGTGGCTTCTTACTTATTTGTTTCATGTTTATTCAAATAACCTTGGAGACCACCCATGGCATGTTGCGGCGGATGCAGTCATGAACTCCCTGATTCAATTGGTGGTGATTTTTAACTAAAATACGAACACATTGAAAAGCACTATAACAATTAATATATCTTCGGAAATATCTTCATTTTTTTCATTTTTACTAATTTCTTTTGAAGACATCTTACATGAGAGGGTTTCTATTTATCTTCTATCTAAACAATGTAAAAATGTTGAATTCATTTTGTTGTTGTTGAGAAATCTCTCTGTGCCCCTTTAAAGGCATATTATGTGATCTTTTCCAGAGAGCGCCCTCTATTCATTATTATTTTTAGAAAGTAGATTTTCTTGCCGATTTACGTTTCTGATCATAAATCATACATACATTCCAAGTTACAGAGCGATACAATTCCTAATTACCTCAAAATCATGGTTTTAGAGCGAATTTAGAGTGAAAATATAAACTGTCTTGTTAACCCGACAGTTTATTTTCACTCTAAAACCATGATTTTGAAGTAATTAAGAATCGTATCGCCCTGTAACTTGGAATGTATGTATGATTTATGATAAGAAATGTAAATCTGCAAGAAAATTTGCTTTCAATTTTTTTCTCTCGATATTGAGGGCGTTCCCTGGAAAGATCACATAATATACCTTTAATCGGATTTCTTTCAATTGCTGGCCGAGAATTCAAAAAATAGAACCTCTCACGTTGGTTGGCAACTCGGTGCGATATAATTTGGTATCATTTCTAATATACGATCAAGTCCATTTCGATTCATTTTGATCCATATCGTCATTTTGTGCCCCCTTAACAAAAGCGATTATTCTTACTCCCTCTACCAATTTAGTAGGAAAATGACAGCCCTTAATTAATTAAAATACCCATTGTAAAATAGTACTCCTCGACCTCACATCAGCTCTCGACAGAGAGCTAGATTCAGTACTCTCGACGGTATTTTTATATTATGGGCATCCCAAGTGCTAAGCTTACCATATCATGCACCGTCTATGACTTGAGCATGAATATATACTTGTTATATCCAGGTCACTTATTGTATCCACAGTGATGTGTCCCCGATCTGTATCTTTAGAAGATCCGAATCAGTTATAAGAAAAATATGTATAATTTAATGTTCAAAGTCATGAAAGTGAGTTTCGTGATTCGTCTACTAAGTAATACATCACGGCTTTGACATCAAAATATTGATAAACACTAATGCCTGCCTGTATGCCATTAAGGTGCGGGATTGTAACTTTTTGGTATTATCCTTAGAATATCTAATTAGCTAGGATATTACGCTATTAAGATATTTAGATATTTAGATAATATATTTAGATATTAAGCTATTAAGATATTTAGATATTAGGTTTAGATATTAAGCTATTTAGCTATTTAGATATTAACCTCAAGAATATCTAATTAGCTAGGCTATTACGCTATTAAGATATTACGCTAATAAGATATTTAGATATTTAGATAAGTGGTTTAGATATTCAGCTATTAAGATATTCAGATATTAGGTTTAGATATTAAGCTATTTAGCTATTTAGATATTAACCTCAAGAATATCTGATTAGCTAGGATATTACGCTATTAAGATATTAAGATAGGTCTATTACGCTATTAAGATATTTAGATATTTAGATAAGATAATATCTAATTAGCGGCTAATTAGATATTATCTTAATAGCCAAAATATCCGATATTGACGCAATTTAGATTTTTTTTTTTTTTTTGAAACTCGGAACTTTTTGTCTTTCAAACGGACGCTATTAAGATATTAGCGGCTAATTAGATATTATCTTAATAGCCAAAATATCCGATATTGACGCAATTTAGATATTTTTATTTTTTTTGAAACTCGGAACTTTTTGTCTTTCAAACGGACGCTATTAAGATATTAGCGGCTAATTAGATATTATCTTAATAGCCAAAATATCCGATATTGACGCAATTTAGATATATTTGGGTTTTTTGAAACTCGGAACTCTTTGTCTTTCAAACGGACGCTATTAAGATATTAGCGGCTAATTAGATATTATCTTAATAGCCAAAATATCCGATATTGACGCAATTTAGCTCTTTTTTTTTTGAAACTCGGAACTTTTTGTCTTTCAAACTGACGCTATTAAGATATTAGCGGCTAATTAGATATTATCTTAATAGCCAAAATATCCGATATTGACGCAATTTAGATATTTTTGGGTTTTTTGAAACTCGGAACTTTTTGTCTTTCAAACGGACGCTATTGAGATATTAGCGGCTCATCAGATATTATCTTAATAGACGATATTATGCTATTTAAAATAAATCTTTTTAAAATTCAGAACATTTTGTCTTTCAAACTGACAAAGATATTTTCGCGCATTTTGATATCATAGACATTTTCTTAATAGTAAAAATATCCGATATTGACGATATCATGCTATTTAAAATAAATCTTTTAGAAACTCAGAACTTTTGGAGTAATTCTGTTATACCCTTCACAGAGGTATTCATAGTGCATAATTTTTAAGAACGACACATACTACCGATGTAGGTGTGCAGGGTATAACAGAATTATGCCGAACTTTTTGTCTTTGAAACTGACGATTGGTAGCGGTAAAAGTTTGGGCGACCTCTGGATGCAAGTGCATGAATGTTGAAAACAATAGTTTCGCAGAAAATTATTTTGCGCTTTTTGGCCACTGAATTTAGGTACAAATGACTTCCTTAATAAATGCCCGTCGCCAATTTCTTTCTTTTTTCTCGCGGGAATGAGAAACCCCGTCAAAATTGTTATTAGCCCCGTATACATTGATCTTAAAAATGCATTGTGGGACTGAATTTCTGTATCATGTGACAGGTTGGCCAAAATAGACTATGGGTCGTTCTTTAAATTAAGAGCCACACTCTATGCATTGTGCGACTAAATTTAGGTACAAATGAATTTTATGCATTGTGTGACGGGTCCTAGGTTGGCCAAGATAGGTTATATGTGGTGGCTGCCTCTTAATATTGCATTGTGGGACCGATAGCTAATACATATTATGCGTCGTTCTTTAGAATACCCAGCTAAATTTAAAAGCCCCTCAAAAATGTTATAAGCCCCGTATGCGTCGTTATTTAAGATACTACCACACTCAATGCATTGTGGGACTTAATTTGGGTACAAATGTCTTCCTTAAAAAAATGATAAGCTCCGTCAAAATTGTTATAAGCCCCGTCAGGCCCGTAAGACACTTTTTTCAAAGGGGGGGCGTTTTCAAAACAAAAAACAATTGTGAGTGAAATATGCGCGCGTAGCTCGCGAAAATTTTCGAATTTGCACCTATTTTTTGCACGATTGAGGTACATTTAGGCTCTAAACAAGCTTGTAGCAAAGAATATAGCATTTTGGGAAGATAAATGCGCGCTACTTCATCTGTGTACAAATTTTCCGGGGAAGATTTTCAAAGGGGAGGCGATCGCAACCGTCGCCCCCCCCCCCCCCCCCCCCCCATCTGACGGGCCTGCCCGTATACATTGATCTGCGGTTGCCTCTTAAAAATGCATTGTGGGGGCGAATTTCTGTATCATGTGAGAGGTTGGCCAAAATCGACTGGGTTGTTCTTTAGATAAGAGCCACACTCTATGCATTGTGGGACTGAATTTAGGTACAAATCACTTTTCCTTAAATGCATTGTGTGAAGTGGCCAAACTATGTAGTATGTGGTGGCTGCCTCCTAATATTGCATTGTGGGACCGATGGCTAATATATATTATGCGTCGTTCTTTAAAATACCCAGCTAAATTTAAAAGCCCCGTCAAAATTGTTATAAGCTCCGGACAATGTGGGACCGACAGCTAAAATACAATATGCGTCGTTCTTTAAATTATAATCACACTCAATGCATTGTGGGACTGAATTTAGGTACAAATGATAAGCCCCGTCAAAATTGTGATAAGCCCCGTATACATTGATCTGCGGTTGTCTCTTAAAAATGCATTGTGGGAGCGAATTTCTGTATCATGTGACAGGTTGGCCAAAATAGACTATGGGTCGTTCTTTTAGATTAAGAGCCACACTCTATGCATTGTGGGACTGAATTTAGGTACAAATGACTTTTCCTTAAATGTAATGTGGCTGCCTCTTAATATTGCATTGTGGGACCGATAGCTAATATATATTATGCGTCGTTCTTTATTAAAATGCCCAGCTAAATTTAAGCCCGTCGGACCAAATTACTGTATCATGTGTCAGGTGTGGCCACGGGTCGTATGTTGCTCAAAATAGATTAATTATTATGTGGCGGCCTCTTGATATTGCATTGTGGGACCGACAGCTAAAATAGATTATGCGTCGTTCTTTAAAAAACGACCACACTCAATGCATTTTGGGACTGGATTTAGGTACAAATGTCTTCCTTAAAAAATGAAAGGCCACGTCAAAATTGTTATAAGCCCCGTATACATTGATCTGCCTTAAAAATGCATTGTCGGATCAAATTTCTGTATCATGAGACAGTGGCCACGGGTCACATGTTGCTCAAAATAGATTGTTTATGTGGCTGCCTCTTGATATTGCATTGTGGGACGACAGCTAAAATATATTATGCGTCGTTCTTTAAAATACTAAGCTAAATTTAAACGGCCCGCATAAATTGTTAAAGCCCCGTATTGTTATGGTATCTGCGGCTGCCTCTTAAAAATGCATTGTGGGACCGAATTTCTGTATCATGTGACAGGCTGGCCAAAATATACTGTGGGTCGTTCTTTAAATTAAGAGCCACACTCAATGCATTGTAGGACTGAATTTAGGTACATATGTCTGCCTTAAAAAAATGATAAATGATATTTGCATTGAGGGACCGATAAATGTAATATATTTTGGGTCTTTCTTTAAATCCACACTATAGAGCCACACTCATGTGACAGGCTGGCCAAAATATACTGTGGGTCGTTCTTTAAATTAAGAGCCACACTCAATGCATTGTGGGACTGAATTTAGGTACAAATGTTTGTCTTAAAAAATGATATAAATGATATTTGCATTGAGGGAACGATAAATGAAATATATTTTGGGTTTTTCTTTAAAAGCTCCGTATTATGTGACAAGTTTATCAAAGTAGAGAGGTTTGTAACATAGGATATGGGTCGTTCTTTAAATGTAAAGCCACGTTCTATGCATTGTGGGACCGGATTGGGTAAGCTTTAGAATACCCTACCACGGTTTTCTTCACATTATAAGTGTATGGGTCGTTCTTTAAAGTCCCCATTGAAGACATGCAGTTGTAGGGTATACTAAAGGAATTCCCAAATCAATTTTAAAGACTAAGACATCTCAAACCAACCAATTAAGGTATAAGCACAGCATTTTCGGGATAAATCACATTACGCAATAATACCAGTCCACACCAATACTTACAGTATCAATTGAATGTAAAGCATTTACAAATGGCTGGGTTTGTAAAACATAAAGATCAATTATATCAGTTTCTTAAGATCAAAACATCGATAAACCAACCAACCAATTCAAAGGATACGAGGTAGTGTTGAAGATTTAGAAACAACAAAACAACTTCAGAATTTTAGATGAATATTAAATTAAAATTACTTTTGCTGTTTGTATACTTTTGCTGTTTGTACTCACAAAAACAATGTAAAGCGCGTATAAAACAATTCCATCGATATTTATTGAATTTTTTTTTTTCATATCAAAACATCGATAAACCAACCAACCAATTTAAAGGACACGAAGTAGTGTTGAAGATTTAGAAACAAAATGACTTCAGAATTCTAGAATACTTTTGTTGTTTCTGCTCACAAAAACACTGTGAAACGTGATTAAAACAAAACCATTGATATTTATTGAAACCTTTCTTAGAAAAAAACAACAACTTTAGAATTCAAGATAAATATTAAATTAAAATTACCTTGATTGTTGTTTCTACTCACAAGAACAGAGTAAAACTTGATTAAAACAAAACCATCGCTATTTATCTTATTAGCGCCTACTTTCATATAAAAAAATTAAAATAAGTTCAAAAAAAGAATTGCGCCTAGATTATAAAAAAGTTTAAATAATTTCAACAAAAGTCCAAATCAGCGTAATATCGGATATTCTCGCTGTTAAGATAATAGCTGATTAGCCGCTAATATCTTATTAGCGCCTACTTTCATATAAAAAGTTTAAATAATTTCAAAAAAGTTTAAGTCCAAATTAGCGTAATATCGGATATTCTAGCTATTAAGATAATAGCTGATTAGCCGCTAATATCTTATTAGCGCCTACTTTGATATAAAAAAGTTTCAATAATTTCAAAAAAAGTCTAAGTTCAAATTAGCGTAATATTGGATATTCTCGCTATTAAGATAATAGCTGATTAGCCGCTAATATCTTAATTGCGTCTAGTTTCATATTAAAAAGATTGAATAATTTCAAAAAAAGTCTAAGTCCAAATTAGCGTAATATCGGATATTCTCGCTATTAAGATAATAGCTGATTAGCCGCTAATATCTTATTAGCGCCTACTTTCCTTATAAAAAAGTTACAATAATTTCAAAAAAGTCTAAGTCCAAATTAGCGTAATATCGGATATTCTCGCTATTAAGATAATAGCTGATTAGCCGCTAATATCTTATTAGCGCCTACTTCATATAAAAAAAAATTAAAAAAATTAAAAAAAAGTCTAAGTCCAAATTAGCGTAATATCGGATATTCTCGCTATTAAGATAATAGCTGATTAGCCGCAAATATCTTATTAGCGCCTACTTTCATTTTAAAAAGTTTCAATAATTTCAAAAAAAGTCTAAGTCCAGATTAGCGTAATATCGGATATTCTCGCTATTAAGATAATAGCTGATTAGCCGCTAATATCTTATTAGCGCCTACTTTCATTTTAAAAAGTTTCAATAATTTCAAAAAAAGTCTAAGTCCAAATTATGGCCACCAACTCTTGAGAGATGTTACCCTCAAGAGACTGAACAGGAGGGTGAAGAAAGACTTGGTTACTATGGAGAGAGAAGTAGACGATGGCACATACAGCATAAAGAGGAAGAGTAATGGCGCCGAGGTCAAATGTGTGAAGAACAGTGTTTTCACTCACCCTGTACCCTATCATTTTTGTTTTTCAGTTTCACCCTCGAAAAATAAACCCAGCTCAGTGAAATTGCTTACCCGAGGTCTTGGGTTCAATTTTTATTACAAAATAATGTTCTCTATATTCCGATTTTTTTTTGGTTTTTTGTTGTTGACACAGCGCCTATTTGACAGGGCGTCTGCGCCTAGTACAACAAATCATACATCAGTTGGTAGTAATTAGTATTCATCATTTAATATCAGTCAGCTGGAGAACGGGGCCCCGGTTCAATTGAGGGCGCTCTAACACGACGGGTAGGGTAACATGGGGTAATACGGGACACCTAAGGGGTAAGATGGGACACCTAATTTTACTCAGCTGTAATACGAATATCCGACAAGTGACCCCACCAAAGCAAAAGGTATCACCAAGAGCCTTAACAAGACTTAAGTTTCACCAAAAATTGTGCCCGTCGGCCTCCGGCTTCATTATTTTATCAAGGTGTCCCTTCTTACCCCAGGCGATAAAATGTTTCTTAATTTTTTGTCCCATCTTCCCCCACAGGGGTAAGATGGGACGCCATTGATTTACTATGTGCTGACAGTGGTGGGGCAAGATGGGACGCGGGGGAAGATGGGACAAAGATAGACTTTTAACATGAATGTAACCTTGTCCCATCTTACCCCAATGAGGCACATTTCTGAAAAAACACTTTTTAATGATCTTGGAAGGAAACAGTAGCAAATTTTTGTCTTATTTGATAGAAAGTGGTTTAGACGTTATTTTCCACTTTGAGAAACTAAAATCCGGGGCATTGATTCATAGATATTTAGTGTCAAGTCGTGACCTATGCTTAGTAGCATTGGTGAAATGCAGCATCAATTTCGACGCCTAAGGCTTACGACCCTCTGAAGTGTCCCGTTTCACGAAGGATGATACTTAAAATTGGTTGCAAATATAAATAGACAATATATCAAAGCTTTTTTGTTACAAAAATGGGCACAATTTGACTATTTTAAGGTAAAAAAGTATCTCCGAAAACCACTGTCCCACTTTACCCCGTGTCCCATATTACCCCATGTTACCCTATACGTAACCAAGGTAACGCACACCCGTCAATTTGCGCAATTATTGAATTTTCGCCTTTTATCCCTAATTATCTGCATAAAAAGTAACTATCCATCGAGTTGAGGGCAGCGTAAGGTACCAGAACTCCATGTGATATCTAGTTCGATGATTTGATTTAACCTTTGACCCCAACATCAACACCAACATGTAAGTATATGTACTTAGCCTAAATAAAAGAGCACTGTGATTTACCAGTCCAGGCCGAGGAATATGATCAATCAGGGTCAGGGCCACACATTGTATGCCAAACTGGTGGTTCGATTCCATCATAATATGCTTTATGTTTAGGGTGCTAAGACAATACAGTTTACAAAGCATACAAGAATGGATAGAACTACATTTAATTATTATTTTACTTTGTTCCTGTTTATGTATTGGTTCATTTTCTATTATAATCAAGGAATTTAAAAGGTAGAACTTGTTCACTTTTTGACCACTGTTTCAGGCAATTGCGCAATCACCGTGTACATGTATGTGTGATATTCTCAGACTTGTTCTCTGTAAAATGTTGTAAGATTTCACAGTGTTAGGGGGTTAATAATATATCGTCAGCCTGCTTCGATAATTGCCTAACTCATTTTTTCTAGTTCTTAGAAAACAACAAAAGTATGAAGCCTGTTACCTGTGTACCTGTTACTCATTTTGCATTATTGATGGATGGATATTCATTATGTGGAATGTGACTTATTGTTGATGCCTCAATTGGCGTGCATGGATGCACTAATCCAAGTCATATAGAAACAGATGAAAACAGCCATACAATAATTTGATTAATTCCATGGATTTGTCAATGCAAATTCAATAATGCAAAATGAGTAACATGTTGGAGTGGTTTGGTGGCCCTTTTGCAACAAAGTTCTTCATTTATCAACACTTTTGTGATTGGTCAATGACTTAGGTATTATAATAGCATGTGCATAATGTAATGAAGTCATGATTTTTGCAAAAATCTCAATTTTGCTGAAAAGTGAGTTAGGCAGTTATCGAAGCAGGCTGACGAATTATGGGCAATGCCAAACTTTGCAATGTACGGGAGATATACTCAAACAGACCTTAATTTCACACGTGTTTGATGGCGAAATGGTAGTTTCCAATTTTTAACTTCCTTGATTGTAATTGGAATGCTTGAAAATGATTTATGCAAATTGTAAATAGGCATGAGCAGAGGTAGCATTAATTAACCCCCGATTGTGATGAGAAGAAAATTCACCCCATGTTTACTACATGTTGCTTGAGGTACCAGGCTACTATAATACATGTATGTTTAAAGATATGGCACATTTTCTTCTCTTCCCTAAACTGTATTTTTTTGTACATATAACCTGTCCCACAATCATTATGGACAATAACAATTGATTAATTATTCATGTTTATTCTTTGTATAATAAGCAGTGCGGCTGGTGGGGGTCTGGATGTGTTGGGGCCACTGAGGGGGTGTCTGAGTGGGGTTACCCCCCTCAGTAGCTGAACGATTTTTGATTTGTAGCATCGATTTAACGCAATTTGGTGGGTACTTTTAGGTGAATTTTAGATCAATTTCAAATTCAAACATTTGACTAATTCACTTAAAATGAATATACCATACTCAAAAGATTTTTAAATTACTTTAAAAAGTAAACCACAAGTTGACCTAGATCTGATTCCAATATTGTCCCATTCTCTGAGTGCGACCATGAAAGTGTGTGACTCATCTCATGCACATTTCTACATTTAAAGGTAGATGACCCGATCACATTTTCGTAACACAGAATTATTTCAAACATGCGGAGATTTTCATATCATATGAAAGCTCGTATTTTTCTCATCATCATACTGAAATTTGACGGCCTAAATCGGTATAATTACGGAGAAATCGATGAAATAACGTCGAATTACCGCGAATGGTGGTATACCACCGATATAGTTTGTGTACTACTCAATGGGTACAGTTCACAGCATCTTGTGCGTGTAAAATAAGAACCATTAGAGCTATGCAACTCAAACTTTGGAACACGACTTTTTTAAGGATGACCTTTCATGTAGAATAGAAAACTTGAAGTTGAAAATCGGAATGTGATCGGGTCATCTACCTTTAAGACTGTGTTAAATATCCATAAGGTCTAATTTCAACTAGCCCCTATTGCAAAGTATACAGCGAGCTTGCCTGAGAGGGGGTCACTTACACAAACTAACTGTGGGTGGTGCATAATAGGTTTTTGTATTGGCTGGTTAAGTGTAGTGTGTCGTTAAACATGTAACAGAGATTGGCTATGAGTAGGTCTGATCGCTATTAGACCCTATGCAGTGTGGTAACTGTGTATTGTAGCACTTGAGCTGTGTGTGCATTATGTATGTATACCGACTATAGTTTTGTCATAGCCGTACTGTGTGTGTACTTGGGATCTGCTTGGGACAATTGATGATTGAGTATTACATATAAAATAAGGATTGTATTTTGTAGGTTTTTGTTGTTGTCACAACATTTCTTTTAGATCCTTATATTATTTTGGTTGGTATTTTTTACATAATACATAATTAAAAAAAGGGTGTTTACTAACCTAAGACCTAAGACCTAAGACCCAAAACCTAAGACCCAAAAACTAAGACCCAAAAACTAAGACCCAAAAACTAAGACCCAAAAACTAAGACCCAAAAACTAAGACCCAAAAACTAAGACCCAAAAACTAAGACCCAAAACCTAAGACCCAAAAACTAAGACCCCCTCTCAAATGTCCTAAAATTCAGTTTTAGATACACGAGGATAGTGGATAAGTTGTTTAGAGAGGATGAGAAATCATTTGAATCCATTTTGGCGCCAAAAATCCAAGGGTCTTAGGTTTGTCGTTGAGAGGAGGTAAACTACTAACCTAAGACCCAAAAACTAAGACCCCCTCTCAAATGTCCTAAAATCCAACTTGAGAGACACGAGGATAGTTGATAAGTTGTTTAGAGAAGATGAGAGATCATTTGAATCCATTTTGGCGCCAAAAATCCAAGGGTCTTAGGTTTGTCGTTGAGAGGGGGTAAACTACTAACCTAAGACCCAAAAACTAAGACCCCCTCTCAAATGTCCTAAAATTCAGTTTTAGATATACGAGGATAGTGGATAAGTTGTTTAGAGAGGATGAGAGATCATTTGAATCCATTTTGGCATCAAAATTCTAAGGGTCTTAGGTTAGTAGTTGAGAGGGGGGTAAACTATTAACCTAAGACCCCCTCTCAAATGTCCTAAAAATCAGTTTTATATACACGAGGATAGTGGATAAGTTGTTTAGAGAGGATGAGAGATCATTTGAATCCATTTTGGCGCCAAAAATCCAAGGGTCTTAGGTTTGTCGTTGAGAGGGGGTAAACTACTAACCTAAGACCCAAAAACTAAGACCCCCTCTCAAATGTCCTAAAATTCAGTTTTAGATACACGAGGATAGTGGATAAGTTGTTTAAAGAGGATAAGAGATCATTTGAATCCATTTTGGCGCCAAAAATCCGAGGGTCTTAGGTTTGTCGTTGAGAGGGGGTAAACTACTAACCTAAGACCCAAAAACTAAGACCCCCTCTCAAATGTCCTAAAATTCAGTTTTAGATACACGAGGATAGTGGATAAGTTGTTTAAAGAGGATAAGAGATCATTTGAATCCATTTTGGCGCCAAAAATCCGAGGGTCTTAGGTTTGTCGTTGAGAGGGGGTAAACTACTAACCTAAGACCCAAAAACTAAGACCCCCTCTCAAATGTCCTAAAATTCAGTTTTAGATACACGAGGATAGTGGATAAGTTGTTTAAAGAGGATAAGAGATCATTTGAATCCATTTTGGCACCAAAAATCCGAGGGTCTTAGGTTTGTCGTTGAGAGGGGGTAAACTACTAACCTATGACCCAAAAACTAAGACCCCCTCTCAAATGTCCTAAAATTCAGTTTTAGATACACGAGGATAGTGGATAAGTTGTTTAAAGAGGATAAGAGATCATTTGAATCCATTTTGGCGCCAAAAATCCGAGGGTCTTAGGTTTGTCGTTGAGAGGGGGTAAACTACTAACCTAAGACCCAAAAACTAAGAACCCCTCTCAAATGTCCTAAAATTCAGTTTTAGATACACGAGGATAGTGGATAAGTTGTTTAGAGAGAATAAGAGATCATTTGAATCCATTTTGGCGCCAAAAATCCAAGGGTCTTAGGTTTGTCGTTGAGAGGGGGTAAACTACTAACCTAAGACCCAAAAACTAAGACCCACTCTCAAATGTCCTAAAATCCAACTTGAGAGACACGAGGATAGTTGATGAGTTGTTTAAAGAGGATAAGAGATTATTTGAATCCATTTTGGCGCCAAAAATCCGAGGGTCTTAGGTTTGTCGTTGAGAGGGGGTAAACTACTAACCTAAGACCCAAAAACTAAGACCCCCTCTCAAATGTCCTAAAATTTAGTTTTAGATACACGAGGATAGTGGATAAGTTGTTTAGAGAGGATGAGAGATCATTTGAATCCATTTTGGCGCCAAAAATCCGAGGGTCTTAGGTTTGTCGTTGAGAGGGGGTAAACTACTAACCTAAGACCCAAAAACTAAGACCCCCTCTCAAATGTCCTAAAATTTAGTTTTAGATACACGAGGATAGTGGATAAGTTGTTTAGAGAGGATGAGAGATCATTTGAATCCATTTTGGCGCCAAAAATCCGAGGGTCTTAGGTTTGTCGTTGAGAGGGGGTAAACTACTAACCTAAGACCCAAAAACTAAGAACCCTCTCAAATGTCCTAAAATTCAGTTTTAGATACACGAGGATAGTGGATAAGTTGTTTAGAGAGAATAAGAGATCATTTGAATCCATTTTGGCGCCAAAAATCCAAGGGTCTTAGGTTTGTCGTTGAGAGGGGGTAAACTACTAACCTAAGACCCCCTCTCAAATGTCCTAAAATCCAACTTGAGAGACACGAGGATAGTTGATAAGTTGTTTAGAGAGGATGAGAGATCATTTGAATCCATTTTGGCGCCAAAAATCCAAGGGTCTTAGGTTTGTCGTTAAGAGGGGGTAAACTACTAAACTAAGACCCCCTCTCAAATGTCCTAAAATTCAGTTTTAGATACACGAGGATAGTGGATAAGTTGTTTAAAGAGGATAAGAGATCATTTGAATCCATTTTGGCGCCAAAAATCCAAGGGTCTTAGGTTTGTCGTTGAGAGGGGGTAAACTACTAACCTAAAACCCAAAAACTAAGACCCCCTCTCAAATGTCCTAAAATTCAGTTTTAGATACACGAGGATAGTGGATAAGTTGTTTAGAGATGATAAGAGATCATTTGAATCCATTTTGGCGCCAAAAATCCGAGGGTCTTAGGTTTGTCGTTGAGAGGGGGTAAACTACTAACCTAAGACCCAAAAACTAAGAACCCTCTCAAATGTCCTAAAATTCAGTTTTAGATACACGAGGATAGTGGATAAGTTGTTTAGAGAGAATAAGAGATCATTTGAATCCATTTTGGCGCCAAAAATCCAAGGGTCTTAGGTTTGTCGTTGAGAGGGGGTAAACTACTAACCTAAGACCCCCTCTCAAATGTCCTAAAATCCAACTTGAGAGACACGAGGATAGTTGATAAGTTGTTTAGAGAGGATGAGAGATCATTTGAATCCATTTTGGCGCCAAAAATCCAAGGGTCTTAGGTTTGTCGTTAAGAGGGGGTAAACTACTAAACTAAGACCCCCTCTCAAATGTCCTAAAATTCAGTTTTAGATACACGAGGATAGTGGATAAGTTGTTTAAAGAGGATAAGAGATCATTTGAATCCATTTTGGCGCCAAAAATCCAAGGGTCTTAGGTTTGTCGTTGAGAGGGGGTAAACTACTAACCTAAAACCCAAAAACTAAGACCCCCTCTCAAATGTCCTAAAATTCAGTTTTAGATACACGAGGATAGTGGATAAGTTGTTTAGAGAGGATGAGAAATCATTTGAATCCATTTTGGCGCCAAAAATCCAAGGGTCTTAGGTTTGTCGTTGAGAGGGGGTAAACTACTAACCTAAGACCCAAAAACTAAGACCCCCTCTCAAATGTCCTAAAATTCAGTTTTAGATATACGAGGATAGTGGATAAGTTGTTTAGAGAGGATGAGAGATCATTTGAATCCATTTTGGCATCAAAATTCCAAGGGTCTTAGGTTAGTAGTTGAGAGGGGGGTAAACTATTAACCTAAGACCCCCTCTCAAATGTCCTAAAAATCAGTTTTATATACACGAGGATAGTGGATAAGTTGTTTAGAGAGGATGAGAGATCATTTGAATCCATTTTGGCGCCAAAAATCCAAGGGTCTTAGGTTTGTCGTTGAGAGGGGGTAAACTACTAACCTAAGACCCAAAAACTAAGACCCCCTCTTAAATGTCCTAAAATTCAGTTTTAGATACACGAGGATAGTGGATAAGTTGTTTAAAGAGGATAAGAGATCATTTGAATCCATTTTGGCGCCAAAAATCCGAGGGTCTTAGGTTTGTCGTTGAGAGGGGGTAAACTACTAACCTATGACCCAAAAACTAAGACCCCCTCTCAAATGTCCTAAAATTCAGTTTTAGATACACGAGGATAGTGGATAAGTTGTTTAAAGAGGATAAGAGATCATTTGAATCCATTTTGGCGCCAAAAATCCGAGGGTCTTAGGTTTGTCGTTGAGAGGGGGTAAACTACTAACCTAAGACCCAAAAACTAAGAACCCCTCTCAAATGTCCTAAAATTCAGTTTTAGATACACGAGGATAGTGGATAAGTTGTTTAGAGAGAATAAGAGATCATTTGAATCCATTTTGGCGCCAAAAATCCAAGGGTCTTAGGTTTGTCGTTGAGAGGGGGTAAACTAAGACCCAAAAACTAAGACCCACTCTCAAATGTCCTAAAATCCAACTTGAGAGACACGAGGATAGTTGATGAGTTGTTTAAAGAGGATAAGAGATTATTTGAATCCATTTTGGCGCCAAAAATCCGAGGGTCTTAGGTTTGTCGTTGAGAGGGGGTAAACTACTAACCTAAGACCCAAAAACTAAGACCCCTCTCAAATGTCCTAAAATTTAGTTTTAGATACACGAGGATAGTGGATAAGTTGTTTAGAGAGGATGAGAGATCATTTGAATCCATTTTGGCGCCAAAAATCCAAGGGTCTTAGGTTTGTCGTTGAGAGGGGGTAAACTACTAACCTAAGACCCAAAAACTAAGACCCCCTCTCAAATGTCCTAAAATTCAGTTTTAGATACACGAGGATAGTGGATAAGTTGTTTAGAGAGAATAAGAGATCATTTGAATCCATTTTGGCGCCAAAAATCCAAGGGTCTTAGGTTTGTCGTTGAGAGGGGGTAAACTACTAACCTAAGACCCAAAAACTAAGACCCCCTCTCAAATGTCCTAAAATCCAACTTGAGAGACACGAGGATAGTTGATAAGTTGTTTAAAGAGGATAAGAGATCATTTGAATCCATTTTGGCGCCAAAAATCCGAGGGTCTTAGGTTTGTCGTTGAGAGGGGGTAAACTACTAACCTAAGACCCAAAAACTAAGACCCACTCTTAAATGTCCTAAAATCCAACTTGAGAGACACGAGGATAGTTGATGAGTTGTTTAAAGAGGATAAGAGATTATTTGAATCCATTTTGGCGCCAAAAATCCGAGGGTCTTAGGTTTGTCGTTGAGAGGGGGTAAACTACTAACCTAAGACCCAAAAACTAAGACCCCATCTCAAATGTCCTAAAATTTAGTTTTAGATACACGAGGATAGTGGATAAGTTGTTTAGAGAGGATGAGAGATCATTTGAATCCATTTTGGCGCCAAAAATCCAAGGGTCTTAGGTTTGTCGTTGAGAGGGGGTAAACTACTAACCTAAGACCCAAAAACTAAGACCCCCTCTCAAATGTCCTAAAATTTAGTTTTAGATACACGAGGATAGTGGATAAGTTGTTTAGAGAGGATAAGAGATCATTTGAATCCATTTTGGCGCCAAAAATCCGAGGGTCTTAGGTTTGTCGTTGAGAGGGGGTAAACTACTAACCTAAGACCCAAAAACTAAGAACCCTCTCAAATGTCCTAAAATTCAGTTTTAGATACACGAGGATAGTGGATAAGTTGTTTAGAGAGAATAAGAGATCATTTGAATCCATTTTGGCGCCAAAAATCCAAGGGTCTTAGGTTTGTCGTTGAGAGGGGGTAAACTACTAACCTAAGACCCCCTCTCAAATGTCCTAAAATCCAACTTGAGAGACACGAGGATAGTTGATAAGTTGTTTAAAGAGGATAAGAGATCATTTGAATCCATTTTGGCGCCAAAAATCCGAGGGTCTTAGGTTTGTCGTTGAGAGGGGGTAAATTACTAACCTAAGACCCAAAAACTAAGACCCCCTCTCAAATGTCCTAAAATTCAGTTTTAGATATACGAGGATAGTGGATAAGTTGTTTAGAGAGGATGAGAGATCATTTGAATCCATTTTGGCATCAAAATTCCAAGGGTCTTAGGTTAGTAGTTGAGAGGGGGGTAAACTATTAACCTAAGACCCCCTCTCAAATGTCCTAAAAATCAGTTTTATATACACGAGGATAGTGGATAAGTTGTTTAGAGAGGATGAGAGATCATTTGAATCCATTTTGGCGCCAAAAATCCAAGGGTCTTAGGTTTGTCGTTGAGAGGGGGTAAACTACTAACCTAAGACCCAAAAACTAAGACCCCCTCTCAAATGTCCTAAAATTCAGTTTTAGATACACGAGGATAGTGGATAAGTTGTTTAAAGAGGATAAGAGATCATTTGAATCCATTTTGGCGCCAAAAATCCGAGGGTTTTAGGTTTGTCGTTGAGAGGGGGTAAACTACTAACCTAAGACCCAAAAACTAAGACCCCCTCTCAAATGTCCTAAAATTCAGTTTTAGATACACGAGGATAGTGGATAAGTTGTTTAAAGAGGATAAGAGATCATTTGAATCCATTTTGGCGCCAAAAATCCGAGGGTCTTAGGTTTGTCGTTGAGAGGGGGTAAACTACTAACCTATGACCCAAAAACTAAGACCCCCTCTCAAATGTCCTAAAATTCAGTTTTAGATACACGAGGATAGTGGATAAGATGTTTAAAGAGGATAAGAGATCATTTGAATCCATTTTGGCGCCAAAAATCCGAGGGTCTTAGGTTTGTCGTTGAGAGGGGGTAAACTACTAACCTAAGACCCAAAAACTAAGAACCCCTCTCAAATGTCCTAAAATTCAGTTTTAGATACACGAGGATAGTGGATAAGTTGTTTAGAGAGAATAAGAGATCATTTGAATCCATTTTGGCGCCAAAAATCCAAGGGTCTTAGGTTTGTCGTTGAGAGGGGGTAAACTACTAACCTAAGACCCAAAAACTAAGACCCCCTCTCAAATGTCCTAAAATTTAGTTTTAGATACACGAGGATAGTGGATAAGTTGTTTAGAGAGGATAAGAGATCATTTGAATCCATTTTGGCGCCAAAAATCCGAGGGTCTTAGGTTTGTCGTTGAGAGGGGGTAAACTAAGACCCAAAAACTAAGACCCACTCTCAAATGTCCTAAAATCCAACTTGAGAGACACGAGGATAGTTGATGAGTTGTTTAAAGAGGATAAGAGATTATTTGAATCCATTTTGGCGCCAAAAATCCGAGGGTCTTAGGTTTGTCGTTGAGAGGGGGTAAACTACTAACCTAAGACCCAAAAACTAAGACCCCCTCTCAAATGTCCTAAAATTTAGTTTTAGATACACGAGGATAGTGGATAAGTTGTTTAGAGAGGATGAGAGATCATTTGAATCCATTTTGGCGCCAAAAATCCAAGGGTCTTAGGTTTGTCGTTGAGAGGGGGTAAACTACTAACCTAAGACCCAAAAACTAAGACCCCCTCTCAAATGTCCTAAAATTTAGTTTTAGATACACGAGGATAGTGGATAAGTTGTTTAGAGAGGATAAGAGATCATTTGAATCCATTTTGGCGCCAAAAATCCGAGGGTCTTAGGTTTGTCGTTGAGAGGGGGTAAACTACTAACCTAAGACCCAAAAACTAAGAACCCTCTCAAATGTCCTAAAATTCAGTTTTAGATACACGAGGATAGTGGATAAGTTGTTTAGAGAGAATAAGAGATCATTTGAATCCATTTTGGCGCCAAAAATCCAAGGGTCTTAGGTTTGTCGTTGAGAGGGGGTAAACTACTAACCTAAGACCCCCTCTCAAATGTCCTAAAATCCAACTTGAGAGACACGAGGATAGTTGATAAGTTGTTTAAAGAGGATAAGAGATCATTTGAATCCATTTTGGCGCCAAAAATCCGAGGGTCTTAGGTTTGTCGTTGAGAGGGGGTAAACTACTAACCTAAGACCCAAAAACTAAGACCCACCCCTCAAATGTCATAAAATTCAGTTTTAGATACACGAGGATAGTTGATAAGTTGTTTAGAGAGGATGACAGATCATTTGAATCCATTTTGGCGCCAAAAATCCAAGGGTCTTAGGTTTGTAGTTGAGAGGGGGTAAACTACTAACCTAAGACCCAAAAACTAAGACCCCTCTCAAATGTCCTAAAATCCAACTTTAGAGACACGAGGATAGTTGATAAGTTGTTTAGAGAGGATGAGAGAGATCATTTGAATCCATTTTGGCGCCAAAAATCCAAGGGTCTTAGGTTTGTCGTTGAGCGGGGGTAAACTACTAACCTAAGACCCAAAAACTAAGACCCCCTCTCAAATGTCCTAAAATTCAGTTTTAGATACACGAGGATAGTGGATAAGTTGTTTAAAGAGGATAAGAGATCATTTGAATACATTTTGGCGCCAAAAATCCGAGGGTCTTAGGTTTGTCGTTGAGAGGGGGTAAACTACTAACCTACATTTGTAAGACCCAAAAACTAAGACCCCTCTCAAATGTCCTAAAATTCAGTTTTAGACGAGGATAGTGGATAAGTTGTTTAGAGAGAATAAGAGATCATTTGAATCCATTTTGGCGCCAAAAATCCAATGGTCTTAGGTTTGTCGTTGAGAGGGGGTAAACTACTAACCTAAGACCCAAAAACTAAGACCCCCTCTCAAATGTCCTAAAATTCAGTTTTAGATACACGAGGATAGTGGATAAGTTGTTTAGCGAGAATAAGAGATCATTTGAATCCATTTTGGCGCCAAAAATCCAAGGGTCTTAGGTTTGTCGTTGAGAGGGGGTAAACTACTAACCTAAGACCCAAAAACTAAGACCCCTCTCAAATGTCCTAAAATTCAGTTTTAGATACACGAGGATAGTGGATAAGTTGTTTAAAGAGGATAAGAGATCATTTGAATCCATTTTGGCGCCAAAAATCCGAGGGTCTTAGGTTTGTCGTTGAGAGGGGGTAAACTACTAACCTAAGACCCAAAAACTAAGACCCCCTCTCAAATGTCCTAAAATTCAGTTTTAGATACACGAGGATAGTGGATAAGTTGTTTAGAGAGAATAAGAGATCATTTGAATCCATTTTGGCGCCAAAAATCCAAGGGTCTTAGGTTTGTCGTTGAGAGGGGGTAAACTACTAACCTAAGACCCAAAAACTAAGACCCCCTCTCAAATGTCCTAAAATCCAACTTGAGAGACACGAGGATAGTTGATAAGTTGTTTAAAGAGGATAAGAGATCATTTGAATCCATTTTGGCGCCAAAAATCCGAGGGTCTTAGGTTTGTCGTTGAGAGGGGGTAAACTACTAACCTAAGACCCAAAAACTAAGACCCACTCTCAAATGTCCTAAAATCCAACTTGAGAGACACGAGGATAGTTGATGAGTTGTTTAAAGAGGATAAGAGATTATTTGAATCCATTTTGGCGCCAAAAATCCGAGGGTCTTAGGTTTGTCGTTGAGAGGGGGTAAACTACTAATCTAAGACCCAAAAACTAAGACCCCATCTCAAATGTCCTAAAATTTAGTTTTAGATACACGAGGATAGTGGATAAGTTGTTTAGAGAGGATGAGAGATCATTTGAATCCATTTTGGCGCCAAAAATCCAAGGGTCTTAGGTTTGTCGTTGAGAGGGGGTAAACTACTAACCTAAGACCCAAAAACTAAGACCCCCTCTCAAATGTCCTAAAATTTAGTTTTAGATACACGAGGATAGTGGATAAGTTGTTTAGAGAGGATAAGAGATCATTTGAATCCACTTTGGCGCCAAAAATCCGAGGGTCTTAGGTTTGTCGTTGAGAGGGGGTAAACTACTAACCTAAGACCCAAAAACTAAGAACCCTCTCAAATGTCCTAAAATTCAGTTTTAGATACACGAGGATAGTGGATAAGTTGTTTAGAGAGAATAAGAGATCATTTGAATCCATTTTGGCGCCAAAAATCCAAGGGTCTTAGGTTTGTCGTTGAGAGGGGGTAAACTACTAACCTAAGACCCCCTCTCAAATGTCCTAAAATCCAACTTGAGAGACACGAGGATAGTTGATAAGTTGTTTAAAGAGGATAAGAGATCATTTGAATCCATTTTGGCGCCAAAAATCCGAGGGTCTTAGGTTTGTCGTTGAGAGGGGGTAAACTACTAACCTAAGACCCAAAAACTAAGACCCACCCCTCAAATGTCATAAAATTCAGTTTTAGATACACGAGGATAGTTGATAAGTTGTTTAGAGAGGATGACAGATCATTTGAATCCATTTTGGCGCCAAAAATCCAAGGGTCTTAGGTTTGTAGTTGAGAGGGGGTAAACTACTAACCTAAGACCCAAAAACTAAGACCCCTCTCAAATGTCCTAAAATCCAACTTTAGAGACACGAGGATAGTTGATAAGTTGTTTAGAGAGGATGAGAGAGATCATTTGAATCCATTTTGGCGCCAAAAATCCAAGGGTCTTAGGTTTGTCGTTGAGCGGGGGTAAACTACTAACCTATGACCCAAAAACTAAGACCCCCTCTCAAATGTCCTAAAATTCAGTTTTAGATACACGAGGATAGTGGATAAGTTGTTTAAAGAGGATAAGAGATCATTTGAATACATTTTGGCGCCAAAAATCCGAGGGTCTTAGGTTTGTCGTTGAGAGGGGGTAAACTACTAACCTAAGACCCAAAAACTAAGACCCACCCCTCAAATGTCATAAAATTCAGTTTTAGATACACGAGGATAGTTGATAAGTTGTTTAGAGAGGATGACAGATCATTTGAATCCATTTTGGCGCCAAAAATCCAAGGGTCTTAGGTTTGTAGTTGAGAGGGGGTAAACTACTAACCTAAGACCCAAAAACTAAGACCCCTCTCAAATGTCCTAAAATCCAACTTTAGAGACACGAGGATAGTTGATAAGTTGTTTAGAGAGGATGAGAGAGATCATTTGAATCCATTTTGGCGCCAAAAATCCAAGGGTCTTAGGTTTGTCGTTGAGCGGGGGTAAACTACTAACCTAAGACCCAAAAACTAAGACCCCTCTCAAATGTCCTAAAATTCAGTTTTAGACGAGGATAGTGGATAAGTTGTTTAGAGAGAATAAGAGATCATTTGAATCCATTTTGGCGCCAAAAATCCAATGGTCTTAGGTTTGTCGTTGAGAGGGGGTAAACTACTAACCTAAGACCCAAAAACTAAGACCCCCTCTCAAATGTCCTAAAATTCAGTTTTAGATACACGAGGATAGTGGATAAGTTGTTTAGAGAGAATAAGAGATCATTTGAATCCATTTTGGCGCCAAAAATCCAAGGGTCTTAGGTTTGTCGTTGAGAGGGGGTAAACTACTAACCTAAGACCCCCTCTCAAATGTCCTAAAATCCAACTTGAGAGACACGAGGATAGTTGATAAGTTGTTTAAAGAGGATAAGAGATCATTTGAATCCATTTTGGCGCCAAAAATCCGAGGGTCTTAGGTTTGTCGTTGAGAGGGGGTAAACTACTAACCTAAGACCCAAAAACTAAGACCCCCTCTCAAATGTCCTAAAATTCAGTTTTAGATACACGAGGATAGTTGATAAGTTGTTTAGAGAGGATGACAGATCATTTGAATCCATTTTGGCGCCAAAAATCCAAGGGTCTTAGGTTTGTAGTTGAGAGGGGGTAAACTACTAACCTAAGACCCAAAAACTAAGACCCCCTCCCAAATGTCCTAAAATCCAACTTGAGAGACACGAGGATAGTTGATAAGTTGTTTAGAGAGGATGAGAGATCATTTAAATCCATTTTGGCGCCAAATATCCAAAGGTCTTAGGTTAGTAGTTGAGAGGGGGGGGGGGGGGGGGGTAAACTACTAACCTAAGACCCCCTCTCAAATGTCCTAAAATTCAGTTTTAGATACACGAGGATAGTTGATAAGTTGTTTAGAGAGGATGAGAGATCATTTGAATCCATTTTGGCGCCAAAAATCCAAGGGTCTTAGGTTTGTAGTTGAGAGGGGGTAAACTACTAACCTAAGACTAAAGAAACCGTGAAAACTATATTTTAGCATATTTACAGGAAGCAAAATTCTGGAAGAAAAAAAAAATCTGGAATTTCCAAAATTAGGGTCGATATTCATTTGTACAGTAAAAGCATAAAAAATAGTTGTTCTCAGTTTTCAAAATTAGGGTCGGTCGAAGCTGTTTAGGGGACCAATTATAGCTATGAAATTTAAAAAAGATTAAAAAAAAGTTTAAAAAAACCAATTTTTAAAAAATATATTAAACTAGATTTCGCGGTTCGTGGGTTGGGCGGTTCTCGGGTTGGGGGTTCATGGGATGTGTATACTCTTAAAATTCAGTTATCACAGGTGCCATTAATGTTCCAAATCTCCATAATACAGGAACCTCATGTGCCCTTAAATCCAGGTAGGCTTCCCCGTGTGCATATCCATGTAATTCAGTACATGTGTTATTAGGCTTAGTGTTAGGGTTTTATATTGGGGTCTTAGTTCAGAGGTCTTTTAGTTTTAGATTCAGCGAGAGGAGGGGTCTATCGTCATGATCATCTGTGCCCAGTCTTGTGAACTGTGTGTCGACATTGAATATCCCTCCGGAGACATGCCTACACATATCATCACGTATTTAAATCAGGCATGTTTGCGCACACCGATATCCATGTAACATTCCCATATATAACAGACATCCCATGATTGGCCTAGGGCCTATCCGAATTGCTATAGTGTTAAACTACAACACTGTACACACTTGCACGCTCAAGGTCTGGGTTTGATTCCTGGCGCATGCAAACTGAAGTCCCCCCCCCCCCCCCCCCCCCCCTTTGACTCTTTTCATCCTGATCATGCATGCATGATAGTTTAACTCATAAAAACCGGGACAAAAACACGCCCGAGAGTTAAAGATATTATATAATTGGAGCTAAATGTTTGCTCACACCGTCCCTTTATATCTATGCATGCCTGTAACATTCCCATTTATATAAAAGACATCCCATGATAGGCATGATGAGGGCCTGTTGTGGCCTGCACGCATAGATGGGTCCGCGATGGGATGTTGAGGCACTGACATCATACCACCGCAATTCGCAATCACTTAAACAATAATATAACGTGTTCCTGGAAGAAGGCCTACGGTTTACGCTCCCAGTTCCTTTATTAACCCTAACCCGCCATCTGTTCCTTTTTTACTTCCTGATTATATGCATAGTTTAACTCATGCAAAAACACGCCCGGGAGTTAAAGTTAATTGGAGTCCTTTTTCTCTCTTTGTTAACGACCGGACGGCTTCCTTTTACCCGCCCATGAAAAGACCCAGTTTGCGCCACGAACGCGTACGCACCTTACTGTCTGCGCCATTACGCGTGCGCCGGCAATCGCATGCGCTATGTTTTGTTTATACGCGAGCGTGTAGCAACAGTGTAAGATTTTGTTGTTAGTGGGGCGAAGATCCCTGCGTATAGCGATTGCACGCAAAGATGGGCAGGAATCCGCGCTCGGAGTCATTGGACGGACGGACGGACAGACTCGCCAAAAATAGTATTATGATACACTCGTCCAAGGTCCAAAGAAGTTCCCTGCCACTTAGTAAAGTCCAAATATTTCAAATTAATATTTAATAGAATATATATAATTAGAATTGTATATCAAAATAAGCAGAAAGTAATCCTCTAACAGCTCAACATGGAATTTAGACATGATCACTCATGCATGGCAAATCCCATTCACTTGACAATGGCAAGGTCTGTGGAAGAAGATTGCAAAAAATTGGATAATCCCTCCATTCAAATGACATTAAATGCTCATTTCTTGCAATTTCCTTTGAAGCACCTTATAATTAATGAATGTGCTCAGCCATGCATGAATGCGTACATCTTAAGGTTGTTTCTATGGCTCATTTTTATTTGATATTTTAATAGAGCTTGCTGAGCTCCACAATAATCTGAAATTTGAGATTGATCGGAGCTACACTCTTAGAAGGTCAGGATCAAATACATGAGTAGATTTCCGGCTCACTTTGTTTTGATCCTTTAAGGATCATTTTCGGATCGTTTTGATCCGTTTTCGGATCGTTTTGATCCGTTTCAAGATAGATATCAACAAACGGATCAAATTCACCTTGATCAACTTTGATCTGATTTCCGGATCAATTCGATGAAACAGTTCATTGGTCAATGAGTGACTGACGTCACTCTTTCGCAAACCGATAGACGACAAGCAGACGATCTTTTGAATTCGGTCGCCACAGTTGAAACAAGGGTGAAATACCGCGGTAAGTTATCCAGTCTAATCTGTAAAATGTTACATGATTTTGTCGGTAAAGTAGTTTTATTTTTTATGTTTGAACATGCTCTATTCTTGTGAACAAATTTCTTGTACCTGACCAGTGCCATCAGTAGGCCTACGATTTTCGGTCAAAATGCTCCTCACAAAATGTCACGATCACTGCGATGTACTAGGCCTACACGATGTAGTAAGCTTACTGCACTCGATATATAGTCTCTGCAGTGTGCACCCGGGGGTGGGGGCACTCAATCAATATTAGGTTTCACACCAGGCTCCATTAAAAATACCCCCCTTTTTTTGGCCCGGTGTCACCGAAAGACCCTTGCATGCATGCTTGTTTTTACAATCTGTCACCCGATGACCCCCTATGTTTTCACTTTTTCTTTGATTCAGTTTGATCCTGGAGTAGGATCATAAGCTACAGGTACATCCGATTAAGGATCATTATTTTGATCCGTTTCAGTATCATTTGACAGAAATATTTGATCCCATTTCGGATCAAACTTTTTGATCCTGCTTGTCGGATCACTTTGATCCGGAAAGGGTAAGCTCATATGTGATACCGCTTCTGGATCAAAATTGATCCTTTTCGTCTCATATTTGATCCTGACCTTCTAAGAGTGTACGGTTTTCTAGATAGACAATTTTAATTTCAAAAATCCATTTTGAATTCTTTTGTTTTGTATTGTTTTTCGGCCAACAGAGGGCAGTCTATTTTCTTTTGTTTTACCCTAGGTAAAATTTCTTTACAAATTTAGTTTTTTGTTTTTGCTCTAATTGTTTATTGAAAACTCCATTAGATTCCCGCATCACAGGAATTAAGGAGAGTTGTATAGCCAATATATACACCAAGTGGCATTACATTTAGTAAAGTGCATTAACTTAAAAATTAATTAAGTGCATTAATTAGCCTAATTTTCTTAATTTTTGTGGTTTTTACAATGAAGTATAATTAATTATGCAGATGTCTCCCGCATCACAGGAAACTTTCTAAAAACTCTAATTAACAAGCTTTGTAGCATTTATACTTTTCTTGTAAAAATTAATTAAACATTTTTGCATAGATTAATTATTTTGCTAGGCCAGCTAGGGGGTCAAAAAACCCAATAAGAAACGAAAGAAATGAACGTTTCAATTTTGCTTCATTGTTGACAACAAAATTGTCATATCTAGAAAACTGTAGCTCCTATCAATCTCAAATTTCGGATTATTGTGTGGAGCTCAGCAAGCTCTACTAAAATATCAAATAAAAAATAAGCCATAGGAACAACCTAAATTTCATACAGACATGATAGAGAATTATTGTCTGCTTATTTGACATGAGTGGCAAGGAACTTCTTTGGACGAGTGTAGTAAAAAAATGAAGGCGGCGGCTAAAACAGAGGCGGGCGGGGACGGGAAACATGCAACTTTTTTTACTAGGCCTAAAGCAGCAATGTCACAAACTTATGAGAAAGAGTTCTATACTGTCAAAGCATGAAAGTAACAGACCTGGAAGCTGGTCTGTTACTTTCATGGTCAAAGTGATATGTTTTGTGTTTGGACTTTTATCAATTCACAGTATTCATGCCGAATTTATATTCCCCCCAAACAAAACTACACTCTTAGAAGGTCAGGATCAAATACATGAGTAGATTTCCGGCTCACTTTGTTTTGATCCTTTAAGGATCATTTTCGGATCGTTTTGATCCGTTTTCGGATCGTTTTGATCCGTTTCCAGATAGATATCAACAAACGGATCAAATTCACCTTGATCAACTTTGATCTGATTTCCGGATCAATTCGATGAAAAAGTTCATTGGTCAATAGGTGACTGACGTCACTCTTTCGCAAACCGATAGACGACAAGCAGACGATCTTTTGAATTCGGTCGCCATTGAAACAAGGGTGAAATACCGCGGTAAGTTATCCAGTCTAATCTGTAAAATGTTACATGATTTTGTCGGTAAAGTAGTTTTATTTTTTATGTTTGAACATGCTCTATTCTTGTGAACAAATTTCTTGTACCTGACCAGTGCCATCAGTACGATTTTCGGTCAAAATGCTCCTCACAAAATATCACGATCACTGCGATGTACTAGGCCTACACGATGTAGTAAGCTTACTGCACTCGATATATATAGTCTGCAGTGGGTCTCTTAGAAGGTCAGGATCAAATATGAGACGAAAAGGATCAATTTTGATCCAGAAGCGGTATCACATATGAGCTTACCCTTTCCGGATCAAAGTGATCCGACAAGCAGGATCATTATTTTGATCCGTTTCAGTATCATTTGACAGAAATATTTGATCCCATTTCGGATCAAACTTTTTGATCCTGCTTGTCGGATCACTTTGATCCGGAAAGGGTAAGCTCATATGTGATACCGCTTCTGGATCAAAATTGATCCTTTTCGTCTCATATTTGATCCTGACCTTCTAAGAGTGTAAACAAGGTTAATACATGTTGAATTTTGGCGCCAAAATGGATTCAATGATCTCTCATCCTCTCTAAACAACGTATCCACTATCCTCGTGTATATAAAACTGATTTTTAGGACATTTGAGAGGGGGTCTTAGGTTAGTAGTTTACCCCCCTCTCAACGACAAACCTAAGACCCTTGGATTTTTGGCGCCAAAATGTATTCAAATGATCTCTCATCCTCTCTAAACAACTTATCCACTATCCTCGTGTATCTAAAACTGAATTTTAGGACATTTGAGAGGGGGTATTAGTTTTTGGGTCTTAGGTTAGTAGTTTACCCCCTCTCAACGACAAACCTAAGACCCTTGGATTTTTGGCGCCAAAATGGATTCAAATGATCTCTCATCCTCTCTAAACAACTTATCAACTATCCTCGTGTCTCTCAAGTTGGATTTTAGGACATTTGAGAGGGGTCTTAGTTTTTGGGTCTTAGGTTAGTAGTTTACCCCCTCTCAACGACAAACCTAAGACCCTTGGATTTTTGGCGCCAAAATGGATTCAAATGATTTCTCATCCTCTCTAAACAACTTATCCACTATCCTCGTGTATCTAAAACTGAATTTTAGGACATTTGAGAGGGGGTCTTAGTTTTTGGGTCATAGGTTAGTAGTTTACCCCCTCTCAACGACAAACCTAAGACCCTTGGATTTTTGGCGCCAAAATGGATTCAAATGATCTCTCATCCTCTCTAAACAACTTATCAACTATCCTCGTGGCTCTCAAGTTGGATTTTAGGACATTTGAGAGGGGGTCTTAGTTTTTGGGTCTTAGGTTAGTAGTTTACCCCCTCTCAACGACAAACCTAAGACCCTTGGAATTTTGGCGCCAAAATGGATTCAAATGATTTCTCATCCTCTCTAAACAACTTATCCACTATCCTCGTGTATCTAAAACAGAATTTTAGGACATTTGAGAGGGGGTCTTAGTTTTTGGGTCTTAGGTTAGTAGTTTACCCCCTCTCAACGACAAACCTAAGACCCTTGGATTTTCGGCGCCAAAATGGATTCAAATGATCTCTTATCCTCTTTAAACAACTTATCCACTATCCTCGTGTATCTAAAACTGAATTTTAGGACATTTGAGAGGGGGTCTTAGTTTTTGGGTCTTAGGTTAGTAGTTTACCCCCTATCAACGACAAACCTAAGACCCTTGGATTTTTGGCGCCAAAATGGATTCAAATGATCTCTCATCCTCTCTAAACAACTTATCCACTATTCTCGTGTATATAAAACTGATTTTTAGGACATTTGAGAGGGGGTCTTAGTTTTTGGGTCTTAGGTTAGTAGTTTACCCCCTCTCAACGACAAACCTAAGACCCTTGGATTTTTGGCGCCAAAATGGATTCAAATGATCTTTCATCCTCTCTAAACAACTTATCAACTATCCTCGTGTCTCTCAAGTTGGATTTTAGGACATTTGAGAGGGGGTCTTAGTTTTTGGGTCTTAGGTTAGTAGTTTACCCCCTCTCAACGACAAACCTAAGACCCTTGGATTTTTGGCGCCAAAATGGATTCAAATGATCTCTTATTCTCTCTAAACAATTTATCCACTATCCTCGTGTATCTAAAACTGAATTTTAGGACATTTGAGAGGGGGTCTTAGTTTTTGGGTCTGAGGTTAGTAGTTTACCCCCTCTCAACGACAAACCTAAGACCCTCGGATTTTTGGCGCCAAAATCGATTCAAATGATCTCTTATCCTCTTTAAACAACTTATCCACTATCCTCGTGTATCTAAAACTGAATTTTAGGACATTTGAGAGGGGTCTTAGTTTTTGGGTCTTAGGTTAGTAGTTTACCCCCTCTCAACGACAAACCTAAGACCCTTGGATTTTTGGCGCCAAAATGGATTCAAATGATCTCTCATCCTCTCTAAACAACTTATCAACTATCCTCGTGTCTCTCAAGTTGGATTTTAGGACATTTGAGAGGGGTCTTAGTTTTTGGGTCTTAGGTTAGTAGTTTACCCCCTCTCAACGACAAACCTAAGACCCTTGGATTTTTGGCGCCAAAATGGATTCAAATGATCTCTTATTCTCTCTAAACAACTTATCCACTATCCTCGTGTATCTAAAACTGAATTTTAGGACATTTGAGAGGGGGTCTTAGTTTTTGGGTCTTAGGTTAGTAGTTTACCCCCTCTCAACGACAAACCTAAGACCCTCGGATTTTTGGCGCCAAAATGGATTCAAATGATCTCTTATCCTCTTTAAACAACTTATCCACTATCCTCGTGTATCTAAAACTGAATTTTAGGACATTTGAGAGGGGGTCTTAGTTTTTGGGTCTTAGGTTAGTAGTTTACCCCCTCTCAACGACAAACCTAAGACCCTTGGATTTTTGGCGCCAAAATGGATTCAAATGATCTCTCATCCTCTCTAAACAACTTATCAACTATCCTCGTGTCTCTCAAGTTGGATTTTAGGACATTTGAGAGGGGTCTTAGTTTTTGGGTCTTAGGTTAGTAGTTTACCCCCTCTCAACGACAAACCTAAGACCCTTGCATTTTTGGCGCCAAAATGGATTCAATTGATCTCTCATCCTCTCTAAACAACTTATCCACTATCCTCGTGTATCTAAAACTGAATTTTAGGACATTTGAGAGGGGGTCTTAGTTTTTGGGTCTTAGGTTAGTAGTTTACCCCCTCTCAACGACAAACCTAAGACCCTTGGATTTTTGGCGCCTCAAATGATCTCTCATCCTCTCTAAACAACTTATTCACTATCCTCGTGTATCTAAAACTGAATTTTAGGACATTTGAGAGGGGGTCTTAGTTTTCGGGTCTTAGGTTAGTAGTTTACCCCCTCTCAACGACAAACCTAAGACCCTTGGATTTTTGGCGCCAAAATGGATTCAAATGATCTCTCATCCTCTCTAAACAACTTATCAACTATCCTCGTGTCTCTCAAGTTGGATTTTAGGACATTTAGGACATTTGAGAGGGGTCTTAGTTTTTGGGTCTTAGGTTAGTAGTTTACCCCCTCTCAACCTAAGACCCTTGGATTTTTGGCGCCAAAATAGATTCAAATGATCTCTCATCCTCTCTAAACAACTTATCAACTATCCTCGTGTCTCTCAAGTTGGATTTTAGGACATTTGAGAGGGGTCTTAATTTTTGGGTCTTAGGTTAGTAGTTTACCCCCTCTTAACGACAAACCTAAGACCCTTGGATTTTTGGCGCCAAAATGGATTCAAATGATCTCTCATCCTCTCTAAACAACGTATCAACTATCCTCGTGTATATAAAACTGATTTTTAGGACATTTGAGAGGGGGGTCTTAGGTTTTGGGTCTTAGGTTTTGGTTCTTAGGTCTTAGGTATTAGGTCTTAGGTTAGTAGACACCCTTAAAAAAAGTATGCTTTGCAAAAAGTGGAGGGGCTTAGCCCCTTCAGCCCTGCTTAGCAAGCCGCCACTGATAATAAGTACAGGTAGCTTGAAAAGTATGTGGTACATGTAGGCCCTATGTGGTCAACATTGCAAAGAAGCTTAGACCTACCTAAGACCTACACAATTGAAATACCAGTAATGAAGACGGGCTATTTTCATGAAACTGTTTTTACTCTTACATTTTTTAAATTGCATGTTTCGAAGATTCTGTAAACATCGATATCAGTCTTATTTCAAAATAAAATTACTGTATTTAGTGTTTTTTCTTTGTTATGTGGAAATAGCCCAACATTCAATACAAATATAGGTAAGTTGGTAACTTCAAATTGGCAAGTATTATTTTTATTCAATTCAATCGTCTCCCATGAAAATAACAAACAAAGAGTGACCTAAACCTGAACAATTTAACAAGCAGTTGAACCAATCAATGTCATTTTTTCAAAAGTAAATTTGTTTTGCAAGCAAACCTGAATGTAAGGGGGACAAGTTAAAATCAAGTTCTGTCCAGTTTACTGAATGTGACATAATGTACACCACCTGTCATCACAGTGTGCCAATTTTTAAAAGCTGAATAGGCAGTCAATTCGCCATTATATATAATTTCCTATTCTCTCAGCAGTCATAGGACATTCATAAACTCTTAATGTACACATTGGTATGGTTTCTCTTTCGTATGAATCCTCTCATGTCGGATTTTGCTACTTGATTGAGAGAAACTCTTTTCACAGTATGAACATTTGTATGGTTTCTCCATGGTATGAGTCCGTTCATGCCTGATCTTATTATTTAATTGAGAGAAACTCTTGTCGCAATATGAACATTGGTATGGTTTCTCTTTGCTATGAGTCCTTTCATGGGTGATCTTATGACTTGAATGAGAGAAACTCTTGTCACAGTATGCACATTGGTGTGGTTTCTCTTCGGTATGAGTCCTTTCATGGCTGGTCTTATTACTTGAATTAGAGAAACTCTGTTCACAGTATGAACATTGGTATGGTTTCTCTTTGGTATGAATCCTTTCATGTTTGATTTTGCTACCTGATTGAGGGAAACTCTTGTCACAGTATGCACATTGGTACGGCTTGTCATTCGTATGAATCCTTTCATGTTTGATTTTGCTATTTTTATGAGAGAAAGTCTTGTCGCAGAATGAACATTTGTATGGTTTTTCTTTCGTATGAATTCTTTCATGGCTGGTCTTCTGACTTAACCAAGAGAAACTCTGTTCACAGCATGCACATTGGTATAGTTTCTCGTTGGTATGAATTCTTTCATGGCTGGTCTTATCACTTGATTGAGAGAAACTCTTGTCACAGTATGAACATTGGTACATGTAAGGTTTCTCTTTGATATGAGTCCTTTCATGCCTAGTCTTATTACTCGAATACGAAAAGCTATTGTCACAGTATGAACATTGGTATGGTTTCTCTTTGGTATGAATCCTTTCATGGCTGGTCTTATTACTTGAATTAGAGAAACTCTGTTCACAGTATGAACATTGGTATGGTTTCTCTTTGGTATGAATCCTTTCATGTTTGATTTTGCTACCTGATTGAGGGAAACTCTTGTCACAGTATGCACATTGGTACGGCTTGTCATTCGTATGAATCCTTTCATGTTTGATTTTGCTATTTTTATGAGAGAAAGTCTTGTCGCAGAATGAACATTTGTATGGTTTTTCTTTCGTATGAATTCTTTCATGGCTGGTCTTCTGACTTAACCAAGAGAAACTCTGTTCACAGTATGCACATTGGTATGGTTTCTCGTTGGTATGAATTCTTTCATGGCTGGTCTTATCACTTGATTGAGAGAAACTCTTGTCACAGTATGAACATTGGTACATGTAAGGTTTCTCTTTGATATGAGTCCTTTCATGCCTAGTCTTATTACTCGAATACGAAAAGCTATTGTCACAGTATGAACATTGGTATGGTTTCTCTTTGGTATGAATCCTTTCATGTCTGGTCTTATTACATGATTGAGAGAAACTCTTGTCACAGTATGCACATTGGTGTGGTTTCTTCCTAGTGGTATGAATCCTTTCATTGCTGGTCTTTTTATCTGGAATAGAGAAATTCGTATCACAGTGTATAGCCCATGGTGTTGTATTCCTGCAGTGGTGACCAAAACGCTTCTTACTTAGCGTGGATGAACACCAATGCTTTCCATGATGACGCACATGTTGTTGATATCGGTCAAATTTATCAAACACCGCATGCTTGCAATACCTACACACAAACGGCATGACATGACCGCATACTTGATTTCCATGACTTGATGGTTGCAACATAATCTACAAAATAGAAAAAAAATGGATTATTATTAGTTTAACCGCGGTATGAACATAAAAAAGATTGCTTCTTCATACACCTATGATTTCCGATTGTATGGACAATTATCTAAAACATTACAGCGTATTTTTAAGTGGAAGAATATTTCTTGAGCAGTACCAGTGTGCTTCACTTCCATCACATGACCACTGACTCGTCCCCCGGGACTCCTGTCACCAGTGGCTGCTGGTTCCTATGTACACAAGGGTTGTTGTACTAAGAGATCATTCAGGAAGGGAGCCCTCAATCTTTTCAGAAGTTGGGTTTTTCATACGTAATGCTTATTATGTATACTAACTATACCACCTGATGAAGTTTATTTTGCAGTATTTCATGAGAAATTCATGGATTTGAGAGTGTTTTGAGTTTCGATGCAGATCACATCGAAATTACCCAAATTCATATTTATAAGGCCACAGATAGCTTCTTACTTATTTGTTTCATGTTCATTCAAAATAACCTTGAAGACCACCCATGGCTTGTTGTGTGATGCATAGTCACGAACTCCCTGATTCAATTGGTGGTGATTTTTAACCAAAATACAAACACGAACAACACTAATTATACCTTCGAAAAGGCTGAGAAAATGTCTTTATTTTCATTTACTGATTTCTTTTGATATGGGTTTCTATCTAATTCTAAACAAGGTATTTAATATCTCTGCATGTGCCCCTTTAATTTCAATTGCCGAGGATTAAATTAATAGAACCTCTCGAATTGGTTGGCAACTCGGTGCGATAAAATTTGGTATCATTTCCATTATATTACAATCCATTTCGATTCATCGTCATTGTGTAAACAAAAGCAATTGTTTTAACACCCCCAGGATATTTGGGACTCTCACAACCCGTACCAATGAAAATGACAGCCCCTACCCACTTCATAATAGTGCACCTCGACAATCATGAATATATTCTGAAGAAATCATACATGAGAGGGTTTCAATGTGGTTTCTATCTACAATCTAAACAAGGTTCTATATATTCATGTTGAATTTTCTGTTGTTGAGAAATCTCTCCCCGCCCCTTTAATCGGATTTTATTTCAATTGCCGGGAATTAAATCAATTGATAGAACCTCTATTTGGTTTGCAACTAAACTCGGTGCGATAACATTTGGTATAAATATTGAAAATCATATTTCGATCCTTCTCGATTCCTTTCGATTCCTTTTGATCCATCGTTCGTCATTTTGTATGCCCCCCCCCCCCCCCCCCCCCCCCCCCCCCGTAACAAAAGCGATTATACACCCCTACATGTACGGTGGTACTCTCACCCCATACCAAAGAAAATAACAGCCCCTCAATACCCATTGCCAATAATACTCATCGACCTCACATCAGGTCTCGACAGAGAGCTAGGATTCAGAGCTACTCTCGACGGTATTTTTATATTGAACCATCCAAAGTTCTGAAAAGCTTACCTTATGCAAAGACTTGCCTTATGCATCGTCTATGTCTTATGACTTGAGCATGAGATAGTTCACTTATCCTAACTTATCCTGGTTACTTAATTTATCCACGGTGATGTGTCCCCGATCTATATCTGTGGAAGATTCCGACTATTCAGTTAAGAAAAATATGTATATTTATGTTCAAAGTGAGTTTCCTATCGTCTACTTTTTGGCGATCGACATCAATGGGCTATTCCAGATAATACATACACCCCCCCTGTGGATGACATTTTGTTGAGTTGCACGAAAGTGATGGATTTCCAGGCTTAATATTTGTAAAATGACCGGATGTCCCTTGAATGCTTCTATTTTGTCCGGATATCCAGTGGCACAATTTCAAGCTGAATTTCAACCGGATATGATTTTTCCAGGTATTTATGCCCCTTTCGAACCCCTGTGGATGACATGTCACCAAAGTTTTTAAAATGCCGGATATCCACAAGTGGTATTTAGAAAATATCCTGGATATCCGGTGATGATTGTGCTGAAATGCCCTGTGGATGACATGTCGCCAAATGTTTAAAAATGCCGGATATCCACAAGCGGTATTTGAGAAATATCCCGGATATCCTGTTACAATTATACTGGAATGCCCTGTGGATGACATGTCGCCAAATGTTTAAAAATGCCGGATATCCACAAGTGGTATCTGTCAAAATATCCCGGATATCCGATGACAATTATGTGCAGCGTGATAATCGTTCGATGCACTGTTTTTTAATTGGACATCAATTGGTGATACGGATATGGGGAAAATATCCGGCCTCCAGTGCGGATCATACTGGACATGCGGAATATCCAGCCAGATAGTCTGGAAATATTCAGACTGTCAGCAGAAATTCCGAAACATTCTTAAGTTTTTTGTATCGTAGTATCGCATCACTGTTGATGATCGACTCAGGATATCCGGAAATATTCAGACTTTCAGCAGTTAGACTCCGGATATCCGGAAATATTCAGATTTTCAGCAGAAATTCCGAACATTCTTTGTTTTGTATCGCATCACAGTGGATGACTCGGATATCCAGAAAAAATATCCAATATTTATTCTTTAGCAATATAAGTTCTAACAATATCATTCATTATTATTTATATGGGCCTTCCGTAACAATAAAAGTGTGTATTTGAGTATTGAGCACCAAAGTTCCCGGATGTGTGACCATATTCAAAAAAAATTGCCGTCCAATATTTTTAGTGTGGCGCAGAAGATGTGCACGTTAGTATCCGCAGAGAAGGTCAGTTCGGGCTAACTTATTTAGTTTTTATCAAAACAGTCTTTATATAATAATATTAATATCAAATGTCTACATTTTTGGGTGATACAAGAATATATTACATAAAACATATTCGTGGTAATGTATCACCCTCAAAGCCATGGCATAGATATCCAGGTGAAAATACTGTATACCGGTACATTAATTTATAAATAATAAAAGCAAAAGGCACTATAAAAAAGCCCCCCTGAACATTTTGGGATTTATTAGTATACAATTATGTACATACATGTAGGGAATATATATGTTGGGAATTTTTTGGATATCAAGCTGAAAAGCAGAAATGTGTTAGTTTACAATCGCATAAACTGAGTAGTATTAAACAGTCTTATTTATTTTGTTCAATTTCATTTCACTTTTATAGAATTCATCCATGAATTCAAACAAGATTTCACATTGTTTACATTTCCAACCATCTATTTTTAGCCAACTACTACAATAATGTAACCACAGCCAATAACCTTCAGGCTAACCACAGGCCCAGTTCCAACAGTTTGTCCTTGCAATACTGCTACACTGCTATAGTACTAATGTACATGTACAATGTACATGTAGTGGTGGTATTATACACAGATAGTACTTGTTGCACATTTGGATTTGATGGCTGTGGATTTAAGCTTTATAGACCCATTTTACTGAGTAAAATTTCACAAATCTCAACAACATTGTTTTCTGGCGTATTTCCAGCATGTTTTTGCACTAGATTATTATTGTGAATGTATCTCAATTATTGAAATAATAAATGGATGGACTACATTAAAATTAAAATAAATCAAAAGTGAAAAAAGTATGTGCGCGAATATTAAAGAAGAAAAAAAACATAATCCTGTTAGAACATCCAAAGCTAACTAACACACTGCACTGTAATGGTTTGGGTTCTGATAATTTATATGTGCCCTAATGTACCATATTATAATTGAATGAACGTATAACAATCAGGCATTATTCATTAATTCAGTGTACAGAGTTCAAGATTATGTCAAGTTTTCTGGATGTGTGTGACTAAAGTAAAAGAAAATAGCTGAGACTTGAGAGTATTTATAATGTTGGCAACATGCATAAAAGTTTCTAATGTTTGCATTTTGATAATATTTACATGTATTTTCTGGGTCCTAAAGTAAATTTAAATAACTAAATTTAACTAATGGGAGGTTTTGTTGAATTGAACAGTGATTACTATTTTAAAACATACTATCTTATACATTAGACGGAGTTGGTGATTTTGTTCCGGTTTGAGTTGTTTTTTGTACCAGGCATCAGTTCCACACCACGCCACGAAAACTTATGTACTTGGTGTCATTTTATCCCGTTATTCCTCTATTGTGCCCATCGACATTGATTTAGGTAGCATCATCACGTAAAGTGTCAAATAATATGATTTTCAATTAATTAACACGGAATTGTGGGGAATTAGAGGTCGTAAAAAGGTCATCGGAATTAGAACCCGAAATCGCGTTGTTGTGAACGCCATCTTGGATTAACGGAACGATATGATTGACCGCCGTTTGACTGGCGAAAAACCCTTCAGAAAAGAAATTAGGTGGCGCACCTAACGCAAGTACACCAAATTCAGAATCATCAGATACCATTAATCATAACCTTATTCCGCATTTCCCCTAAATTAAAAGTTGCAAATTTTCATCAAAATCAAATTCATCAAAATCAAATCACGAAAAAAACTCAAAATTCGGCAGCTTTGCAAATTTTTACATGGTGACAAATTTTCGATAGATTAATTATCTAGATACAATCCAGTCCCTAAAATCCATATGAAATGAATAAAATCAGGTTTATTTGTGAACCAAACTTATTTCCTTGCATGAAACAGTGCTATTGTAATATCAACGCTAATCAGGTCGTATCTAAAATAATGAATCATTTCATAGGATTTCTGCACCAAAATGTTACTGATAGTGATACTGTGTTACTTATCGTCAGCCTGCTTCGATAATTGCCTAACTCATTTTTTTGAGTTCTTAGAAAACAACAAAAGTATGAAACCTGTTACCTTTGTACCTGTTACTCATTTTGCATTATTGATGGATGGATAGGCCTATTCATTATGTGGAATGTCACTTGTATACAAGTGACATTCCACATAATGAATAGGGCCATGTGTTTTGAACTGACCACCCAAAAAGGGTGGCGGCGTTGCATTTTTGGTGACGAATCATCCATCTCTCTCTATTAACTCAACAACTAAATGTGGTAGAGCTATGGTTTAGGTGTCATTTGAAAGCTTATTTATCTAGCTACATTGTGTGAATAAATCAGGTTTTTCTATAACTGTTTTGGCTGAGATATGATTGATATATTTCGAAGTCAGGGGTGGCGGCGGTGGCGGTGGCGGCGGTGGCGGTGGCGTTGTGTACAATCTCTATGGGGAATATAGAAAATGTTCCCAATTCTACGTTCAAATTATAATAACTCCTGATCTGTGTATGGTACAAACATGATTTTGCGCTCATTTTATAGATTGTTTTATATTCTATAAGTTTCTGTTTCAACAAACCTGTCAACTATTACGTAACAATTGTAATCACGAATCGATTGAATTGTCCTTGGCCTTTTCCCTATTCACTACACAGTGACTTGCCCTAATTCATCGGTTTTACATACATGACTATAACAACAGAATTATTCAACCGATGATAGCAAAATTATACATTTTTGAAAGCTCTCAAATAGGGGAATTCAAAAATCTCGCTTAAATCAGGATAGGTGAATAGCCAAAAAAATATATGTGAAAACTCTAATAAATATGAAATGTAAACGTTTGCGCTCATTTACTTCTCGATATAGTATATTTCAACAAGTTACCCTTGACAACCATTCTGTTCTGATGGGTAAATTACATGAGGAACTAATATGCACAGTAAAATGATGATTGGGATAGGAATAACAAAAATATTGAGCTTTAATCAAAATATGAAAAAAAATCGATATTCTTTGAACATTCTTAATCACAAGATGTTACCATTAGGTCCTATGCAAATTCCAATCGCATATTTGGGTTCCTTGTGAGATTACCGTTCAGAAAATATATACTTTTTATGGGGTAGAACAAATAGTTATTGCGATATGCTAATTCGAATCTCAGATGGTGTAAAATGTAAAAATCTGGACATGCAACGGGAAGGGTGGCGAGTTCAAAACACATGGCCATAGGCCTATCCATCCATCAATAATTTGTTGATGACCTCGATTGGCGTGCATGGATGCACTAATCAAGTCATAGAAACAGATGAACACAGCCATACAATGATTTGATTAATACGGGGGATTAATACCATGGATTTGTCAATGCAAATTCCATAATGCAAAATGAGTAACATGTTGGAGTGGTCTGGTGGCCCTTTTGCAACAAATCTCTTCATTTATCAACACTTTTGATTGGTCAATGACTTAGATATTATAACAGCATGTGCATAATGTAATGAAGTCATGATTTATGCAAAAAACTCAATTTTGCTGAAAACTGAGTTAGGCAATTATCGAAGCAGGCTGACGTTATGCACTTATCAATTGCAAGCCCAGCCCCTGGGGACCCGGGGCATGGCTGGAACCATACACGAGTGTACACAAAATGGTGTAGCGGGGACGTACGCTAATTTAAGGTACACAAATGTACACCCCGGGCGCTTGCTATAAATATTAGAGAGATGCGATGCGCTTGACGGAATAAGCTTAATAACACATAGGGAACACATAGAAATGCATTCCGTTATAGTTGCAGAAAGAAATAAGCGACATTGGGACTGCCGGGTGAATACTTTGTCCTGGGAAACATGGGAAATGGGTGGCCGGGACTCGGTACACTTTGTCCTGGCCAAGGGTAGGGATGTTCATATCATTGACTATAGAGGGCGACATTTTTTTTGAAAAAAGTTGACCAAAATATGTAGAAAACTCCATGTTTACCTCTTTTAAATCCAGCGGAAAAGACAAAAGTACGAAACAAGCTGGGTGTATTCACTGATGTCTAAATAACCCCACACAAGCAACTGGACATCATGAAAGTAAACCCTTTTTTACCTAAAATGATTTAAAATGTGCATGACTTGCCCAGTTTTCAGCAATATGAGGCAAACTACTTTTGGTTATAACCTTTTTATTATTCAGCCTGCAGACAAGGTTGAACCATCATTTTTTATTGTAAAGTACTTTGTTTCCATGTATTCCATTTTCAAAGATATAATTTATTTTCAAAATGTTATGAACATGCCTACCAAGGGGGGAGACAGGACTGTAGCGGGGACGTACTCAAAATGGTGCCCGGCCCTGCGGGGACCGTACACATGATGTGGCCGGGACGTCACATGGGCAATTTGTACGTCCCGGCCCTAATCCCCGGGTCCCCCGGGGCCGGGGATGCAAGTGAGAAGTGCATTAGGTCTGAGGTTTAGGTGTTATTTTTTCATTTTGCAAAAACCATATTTCCGATGTAAAATACACTTTATAGTACTACCAAATAATGGTGTGCACGTCTATTAGCCGGTCACTGTAAAATATTTGGTTAAACCACACTTTTGACTCAATTATTGAAAACAATAGCAAAATTGATCTATAATCTTGAAAAAATAGTGTTTCGAAACAATCAAAATTCTTTCAAACTCTTGCGTACTGTGACACATCTTCGAAAAAGACTAAAGCTGAAAACATACTCCACCTACATAATACGCTCCAACGCTGTGCTCTGGCCCACGCTACACGGTAGCCAGCGTTGGGCCAGCGCTGTTATCATACTTTTTACGCTCAGTGCAGCGCTATCAAGTTGACCTGATTTGAACATGAGCGTTGGATGTAGTCAGTGGCGTAGCTAGGGTTTTTTTCGGGGGGGTTGGGGGGGGGGGGGCAAGATTTCTAAAATTTTCGTAAAAGGTTGCCCCCAAATTTTCCACGTAAGTGGGGGGGGGGGGGGGGGGGGGGGGTGAAGTCAAAAAATTTCGCACGGACACAAAGTTTCCCAGTCAAAAAAGCACTATAGTCAACATATTTTGGCCAATCCTCAGGGTTTTAAGCAATTTTTTAACAAAAATGGTCATTTATTTTTAAAAACAAAGCTAAAATGGTCATTTTTAAATGGTTACCCCACATATAAACACTATATCCAAAGAGAGGGGCGGGGGCACAAAAACGTTCTGTCAGGGAGGGCAACTGCCCCCCTGCCCCCCCCCCCCCCCCCCCCCGAGCTACGCCACTGGATGTAGTGTTCACACTCTCTCAAAAAGCGTTGATTAACCAAATTAGCGTAAAACACCGCTTGCTGAGGCTGAATCAAGCGTTGTCAAGTTGAACCTTTTCATAAGCTGGGATGCGCATGTATGAGAGCGCAAGCGTTGGAGGTTGAGTATGTTCGCAGCTTTACTTCATTCCACTCGGCACAACTGCAGAATCTACGTTTCATAAATCCAGGCACAACTAAGATTTTTGCCATGCCAATTTTGTTGAAGTTGGATGTTTTTACCAGGGAAGAGAATTGGGGGGGGGGGTGATTGGCCAAAGTGGACCTTTTTACAGAAATATGGACCGTTAGTCAACTAAAGCCTTTTTTACGTTCATAAAAATCAATGGGGAATTTTAATACATCGTAGCCAGAGGAGGGGTGAGGGCGATTGCCCTCAAAATTAGAGTCATGTCATTGTCAGTTAAGATTTGCCACTGTCGGTTGAGATTGGCAGCGTTTGTTGTGATTTTGTCGGTTGAGATGAGACAAATGATAATGGCTAAATGCCTGAGGACGTGGATGCTGTCACCAAAATAACACCTCCTGCAGCCATTTATAAATCTTGCAGATAAACTAAAATTGAGCAATACCTAAACAAATAGTGCATCCAAAGGCAAGATACAGTTTTACCACTCACCTTTTAGACACCTTTTAGTAGCCACTGGGCTATTTTAATACCAAAATCTGCCAGACTACAGGAGAACTGATTTTTTGTTTAAAAAATTGTTTTTAGATAATCAAGTATAATTAATTATGCAGATGTCTTACAGCCTCCTGCAGCACAGGTAACTTTCTAAATACTATAATTAACAAGCTCCTAATATTTCAGCTTTGTAGCATTTATACTTTTCTTGTAAAAATTAATTAAACATTAATGCATATTAAATATTTTGCTAGGCCAGCTAGGGGGTCAAAAAAACAATAAGAAACAAAAGCAATGAACGCTTCAATTTTGCTTCATTTTTGACCAAAAAAATTGTCATCTAGAAAACCGTACCTCCGATCAATCTCAAATTTCAGATTATTGTGGAGCTCGGCAAGCTCTATTAAAATATCAAATAAAAAATTACCAGAGGAACAACCTTAAATGTCTAATGTTACTATTTCTTGCTTGAAATGATAAGTAAGCTTAAATAAATGTTTTTAGACTATTACCAGTCACACTAAAAACATTAGGGCCATCTGCAATTGATTCTTAGTTTCCTATTGGAGATTTTAAAATTGGAACCAGGTGAGAATTCAATATTCATTATTTTGTGTCAATTCATTATTGACTTCCAAATGAATATATTAACTTCCAATATTCATTTGAGAGGTTTGAATACCAGGATGTACATAAAAAGGGCTAATGCTTCCTGTATACATCGTATAGGCCCCGGAAAAACGTGATTTCCTGTGATTTCCCTATAAATTTGCAACCCTAACCGAGAAAATCCCGCAAAAACAAATCAAATCTGAGACCATAATTAACCGCGACCAAAAACTGTAACTTGTGTCGTACGCTATATAATTTTTTTTTTAAATCATGACCGAAAAATCGCCCCCAATCACTCTTTAGCTGCGTTCAGACCTGACTTTTCGAGTTAAATATTTTATGACCCGTGATAAAATACCTAACATATTTTTGCTAACTCCACGTCGTTATCACGACCAAATTAACCCGTCAAATTTAACTTGACTGCCCTGCCCGTAGAGTTAATAAGCTCCTGGTGTTAAATAAGAGGGGGTGCATGTGTTACACAAATCTATTAATGTTTTGTATATAAACGAGATTTAAACCAAAGCATGCGCAATTTTAAGAAAAGTGAGACGAGTTGGTATTAAAATACTTAAAATACCAATATTTCAATATTAAAATATCATGATTGGCAACAAAATATTGGTGTATCATCAGTAAGAGTGCAATGTAAGACACAAATCAAATGTTATGTACCAAGTAAATGTCTACATACTCATTAGGCTGCGCAATGTTTACAAGCTAAATGTTCAATATCAAAATATGTTTGGCAACAAAATATTTTGTATCAACAACCATTAACAGGCATGTATTTTGTAGTATTGTTTTCTTAAGGTGGCTCTATTGGCCGAGTCAAAACTTTAGATTTCCTTTATAATCTAACATCGTGTAGCCCTTGGTCTGACAATTCCGGAACTGAAAATTTTATTTCAATCGCACATTCGGTTGCTGAGATACGTTAGGTCAAAGGGGCATAATACCAACATCTTTGGCAACAACTTTCTTTTTATTTTCTTCATTTTTTCCAATTCCAGTTGCCATGTAATGTCCTAATTATGGCTAATTATGTATGCATGAAATATGCAAAGTAAAGTTTGTGGACTAATGAGATGAACTATGATGCTGTGACTTGGTTTATGGGTAGTACTCTTGGAGAGCTAAAAACGTACGTTAGCTTTTGTCTAATTTCCATTTGCATAATTAATTAGGGCCTAATTAAAAAATGTTTAAACATTTTAATTAGTACTTTTGCGTTGCGGAATGACATGAGATTATGCAATGCATACTAATTACCTGGATTAACGAGGCTAATCGGCCGTTGATCAAAATTAAATTTATATCAAAACTTTTCCCATCAGTACTACTATTGTGCCTGACATTTATTTAAACATCATACCTATGTGTCTAAAAGATATGGAATAAATAAAAACAAGCCTTTTCACTGATTTTGTAAGCTGCAAATATGCAAATTTATGCTAATTAGCTAGTTTATACATCAAAAAACATAGTATCGCTAAACAAACTAAAAATTTCTGAACTTTGGACTCTTGCCTACATTATAGGCATATAATTAAACTTTGGATGCACATTTGAAATTTTGGCTATTTGGTTGACATTTGCTCGGAATTGCCCATATACAGAATCACTGTGACTATTTGTTCCCAAGTGTCTTGTGTCAGCTCAGCATCAGAAAGATATTTACTTTCAACATTAAACTGTTATTACCACAAAATAGCTATATAAAGTGGTATTGGCTTAGATTTCATTTACACATTGGAGGATGGAGTCCGGTGAGGTTATAAAAAGTTTAAACAGTAAAAAAGGGACTATATCACTATCAGCCCAAACTTCGTACTAATTGTAAATTCAAATCAACTTTCCAATGTGAAAATTATCTCCATATTCTAAATAGATCTCAAAGATCATTATAATGTAAATTACGTATCAGTGCCCATAATCTTCGAATTGAAACTGGGCGTCACTCAATTCCAAGAATACCTCCTGAAAATAGAATTTGTCAGTTGTGTAGGGCCTACCCAAAATAAGGTTGAGGACGAGTTTCACTTTGTTATGAAGTGTACGGCATATAATCGTCCTCGCAGTACACTGTTATCATCTCTTCAGGGATGTTTAAATATTGATATTAATTCTGATGAGTATGATACTTTTATCAATATTATGTGTGCTTCTGATTTTCATATTTTAAAAATAATTGCTAACTACTTTGTATGTTAATGCTGCTTTTGATATTCGTTCTATGGCGCAGCAGCATTAATTTGTCTCATGCATGATGTAAATTGTATTCATGAACTGAAGCGCATGCACTATGCGCATTGTACTCTTTTGTATGTTTTCTACATTGTATGCTATTTGACTATACCTGTATGTTGGGTTTTATATGTCAATAATAATATTGAATGAATATCAAGATAATAATATTGAATGAATATCAAGATTTGTAAGAAATTCCATCCCCAATATGTAAAAGTATTTATAAGCAACTGCTTATTACCCATGACCACGTCATAAATGTCCCTCAAGTCTAGCCTCAAAACTAGCTCATAAAGAAACAAACCATGGGATCACTCAGATCATGTGTGACGATCCATTTTTACTCTTCAAATTGAATCATAATGAAGAATTATTAATGATTTGAACAACCATATAACACAACAATACTGTAGTTTAAAATAGAAAGGAACGAAAGATAAATTTATTAGCAGACAAGAGATTAAGACAGTATCACATGTGAAAAAACAACATATAATCTCATTGATTTAAAGGTATATTATGTGATCTTTCCAGTAGACACTGGGACGTTGCTCTGTATCTTTCACTCTTGTAGTCCACCTCTAGGGCACAGATGAAATGTGGCTTAAAATGAAGCTAATATATGCCTGATCAATATTTTACCTTATCCCACGTTCGTAGGTTGCACGTTATGACCCTAGACCTCGATTTAGGGTCAAAGGTCACATGTGTTTCAATGGGAAGTCAAAAACTAAATTTAACATGTTGGAAGACATACTGCCATGCGGAATTCATTGCTGATCATATGTGTCAATTATGGATGTAAATGGATGTTCCATTATTGAGTTAGGCTTGTTCTTAGTTTCGACCAATCACAGCCTTGCTTGGTTACCATAGCAACTATGTCAAAAAAAATGAAATTTTTGAATTCTCCGCAACATGCCCGTTACGGTGATATATGGTTGTCATAGGTTTGCACGTATATTTGATACTCAAAATTGAGATCATAAATGTGCCATATAGCACGTAAATCCCCCCCTTAAATGTATTTAGAGGGTTTCATAATTATGTTAACTAGCGGGCACCAGCGCGAATGGACCCGCTAGAAGATTTCACGGGGAATAAGTAAACAAAGCGTAAGAAAATTTGATACAATAATATCAAGAACATGTCCTACATATGTATATACATAATGCAGACAGGGCCCTATAAATAATCCGAATAGCGCAGGTGCTTTTGATAATCCAGGTATACATGTGCCTTAGGCCTACTCATGTTAATCTAGGTAGGCCTACGTTTGTGTTTCCAGATACCTATGTATAGGCCTCCCATGAGACCTGAAATGCAGGTAGGCCTACCCGTTGTCCCATTATATCCAGGGACCCCATAGGCCTAAGCCCTACCCCCTAATCCAGTTACCCCTGGTGCCCCTAATAATGCACCGAATACCACATAATCAAGGTAGGGCTACTGCAGTGTGCCGTTATCTCGAGATACCCGGTGCCCTTACTTTATCATAGTCAAGTAAATTAAACGCGGGTGCCGAAGATAGCGGGCAGTAAAAGTCATAGACCTATCACATAGGCAGAGGTGAGTATATCATAGCGTTATAAATGTTTATATAAATATCAAGAGTATGTCCTTAAATAATTCAGGTACTAAAGTGCCCTTGATATCATGTAAGTGACATGGTGCCCTTAATACACCATGAGCCTAGGCCCAATGTGCTCTTAAATAATACAGATACCCATGTTCCTAATCCAAGTAGGCCTACTCCATCAACGTGTTCTTAATACCCAGTTAGTACCTCCTGTCAGCGCATGTCTCTACCTATTTTGTACCCCAAATAATAAAAAGTTGAATTTTAATATCAAAATTGAAAGTTACTTAAAATTTAGATTTTAAATGTATCCCCCGATTCTTTTATTGCCCCACCACACCGTTTTCCTCCTTTAACATTTTGGTGCTGGTGTCGCCACTTCCCATATGCATGCACATACTGTATCCACGGTAATTCAGTAGGCCTACGTTCTGAGCGTTATAGTTTTATAGTCGGTCGTTTAGTTTTATGGTCGGCCGATTCTATCATCAAGATCACTTGTACCATTCCACGCTTGTACTTTACACAATGTGTGCCATCCGGGTTTTGTTTGGCCTATTTACATTAAATACATTATTCCTCCAATAGGCATGTGGGGCCTTAACGTATAGTATGTAGTCCCTTTGTCATGTTTGCTGTGTTCTATAAAGCCTCCCGAGATACTATCTGAGTGTACACCCTTAAAATGCAGTTATCACAGGTGGCCCACCTGTGCATAGTATTAGTATCCAGGTAATTTGAGACTCGTTTTATAGTGAACCCCGTAATCCAGATACCACGGATGCCCTTAATAATCCAGACACTCTATAATAATCATGATAATGTACCACACAAAAAACACGTTCCGTTTATCCAGATGCCCCATGTGCCCTAATATCCAAGTGCGGAGAGGAGGAGGTGGCTTTAGGGTACACTATTAGAAAAAAGGGTGCTTCAGAGGGGTTCTTGTCTGTCCCGTATATGGTTTAAAGGTTCTTTGATTTTAAAGGCCCCCAAAAGGTTCTGTAGAGAACCTTTAGCGGTTCTAAAGACCAATGTTTGCCCATATTTTGCCCACTTTGAACCTTAAAATGGTTCTTTTTGGAACCTTTTAAGGTGATAAGGGTTCCATACGGGACAGCCAAGAACCCCTGAAGCCTGAAGCATCCTTTTTCTTAGAGTGTACGGACTGCCTGCTTTCACCCTGCCACGTTACAATGTGCAGTTTGCGCCACAAACGCGTATACACTTTGTATGCGTCATTACGTGTGCGCTGAATCGCGCGCACCATGATAAACGCGGTCGCGCAGCTTCAACATAGGAACTGTTGTTATGGTACCGCCACAGTTTCTTTATCGTTAGCAAACTACGCGTTCATCTATGTTACTAATGCGAGAGTGTCACTTTAAGATCTGTGTAAGAGTTTTTATTTACATTTAGAAAATGTCGTAAAATAATTTTATTTGTCGGACGGATAGTCACGTATAAATGCTTGTACTCATGCGATCTTTAAGAATAACAAACGGCCGCATATACAGAAATGTAGCTATATCCCTGATGAAAATATTTTGGGTGAAGACCATATGTCATCACTCACTCCGAAAACCACAATTTTTGCCCGAACAGTAGCTATCCGAGTAAAATAAATTCAACATTTCGGATTATCATCTGTGATCCTTTCTGCGCATGTCTGAAAACGGGAAAATACTGGCATTGAACTATCTAATTAGCTCGTCTATTAGAGGCGCAATTACCACGCTTTTTCAGTTGAAGAGGGACGCGAGTGTAAAATTATTATTGAACTATCCAATCAGGCGAGGGACCGAAAATTAGTATATAGATTATCATTAAAATATATTTCAAAATTGAAAATAATTATTTTCAGGCTGTTGAACATTTAAAACCGAGATAGTTCATAGATGTTTTCTGACGTCATGGGGAAGCCCCTCTGGAATCCCCCTTTTAATCCCGAGCATATAAGTCACTCCCGAGCATATCGAGGTAGGCCTATTGCTTTGGGATTATAGAATGGCTGGATCTGTTAACTCATGAAATCAACCAAACAATCATAAATAAATTAAATATAAAAAAATATAGTTTATAGCAAAACCAAGAACATTGATTTTGACGACGGAACAAAAATCGTATGACATTGTGAAGTGTGGTCAGCGACAGGATCAAACCCCGGACCTCCTGTTCTGAAGACGAACGCTCTACCAACTGAGCTATCAGGGGAACTATAGGCTACAAACATTGTAAAGATTCAAACCATTTATCAATTCCGTTTCTAGAGTTAAATAAAAAGGAAATCAGTTTTTTTAGTTAGTCAGTTGAAAAAGATTTCCACGAAACTTGTTTCTTATGCACATAGCCCGCAATCTGTTTTAGAAATGAAAATATAACGCGATCAAACACGAATGGACAAATGAAAAAATGCCAATGGTTCCAAATTTTGCTCTCACTTCAAATGACTTTTAATGTACTTAAATGGTCACGCCGTAAAACCGATTTAAGAATAATAGCTGCTAAAACCCTCATTTATATCTCAATACACGAAAATTGTGTAATTTCGCTGTTTAAGACAGCTGTTTGGCATATCAATGTAGACACTACTCGGACGCATTTCATTTTCGATATCGACGGATTTGTAAAATGCCGATGTGAAATGCTCTGCTTGTAGATGTCATAGACTGGATTCAATACGTTTGCAAGACAGGTCCACTTATCAGGAGTATTTCAAGACCTTAATATAAATGACAAACTTTGATTTCACCTCAAGATCACTCTTGAAACCGACGGTTCAATTTCCGCGGGAGTTTAACTCGGTGTTAGTACAAGTGCGCGGTTCGAAATAGCGCGGTTCGTTGTTGTGATAAATTGACCTACGCTATTGTTCACCGCCAACTTGCCTTCCAACTACTAAATAACGGAAAGAATGGTTAACATGGTTAATATAATAATGTGGATTTATAATGCGCACTAATCCACCAAAAATGGTGCTCGAGGCGCGATACAAAGAAATAACTTACATTACAACATACATTTTAAAGTACAACTTAATCTACAATAATTTAACTAAATACAACTTAATAGTACATCAATTATGTCAACAATGATATCATAATGTGTGAATACATGTAATAATACCAATATTTGAAAATTTAAAGAAACATAGCCTATATATATGAAACCGAAAAAACACAATTTTAATAAAAAGCATCCTTTGTCAGATGGGTTTTTAAAGAGGTCTTGAATTGTGCCAGGGATGTGCATGATCTAACCTGAATGGGTAAGGCGTTCCAGAGACGTGGCGCTGCAATTGAAAAAGCTCTGTCCCCCCAAGAGTGTTTTGAACGAGGTTCACAAAGAAGTGACTTGTCGCTGGAACGGAGTGTACGAGTAGGTATGTATGGTTTAAGAAGACATGTGATATACTGCGGTGCCATGTCATTTAAAGCCTTAAAAACAATGAGCAACAATTTGTATACAATTCTGTAACCAACCGGCAGCCAATGCAACTTCTTTAAAACGGGAGTGATGTATTGACATGATATGTCATTCAAAATTATTGAATTTGGTCTATATTTGTTCACTGAATACCTGAGATAATTCGAATGAAAAGAGTATACAATATACATCTTAGTACTGTTTTATCTGAAAATATTGCGCGGACGGATAGGCCTACACATTGGTCACAACGGGCTACAAGGTGTAATTTCGTGTTACAAATTACTACTCCGTATATTAGAAAAAGGTAATCGGTCATCCCCATCTGAGTTTTTGACCCAGGCAAGGTCTATGTGTGTTAATAAATATTCCAAGATTTCAGTAAATGAGTCGCAAGGTAACTCAAGATATGACCGTTTTCCCGGGGCATCTTTCCCATATTATATTATATCTCGTGTATTTCATATTAAGTCATTCTTATATAGTGGGTGTGGTTTGAGATGTCAGCAGGCAATTTGATTGGTTTTTGGCCGATTTTCAGCCGACACGCCCATACATTATGAGACAATAGTGCATAGTTTGGGGCGGGGTTTAATTCATTCGAAAAATAATACCTTCAGCGCGTATGATCAACGCGTCATCGCGTTAGCGTGCCCTACACAAAGTCGCCGCCGTATGCGTTGTGGGTATAACGCAGCGATGACAGATGCGTGTTTACTAAAGAACGCGATTAATTTGAAGCAGGATGTTGGAAAACAGCTCGCTGGATTCGCCGATTTTATAAAGGGTGAAATTTGTTGTTGTTTGTTTAAAATAAAGTTAGCAAACTGCGTTATTTTATGATAAAAGATCAAAATAACCAATAAACTAAATAAGAATGAGAATAAAACATAGTTCTTAGCTGTTTTGCTATAGACGATGGTCTTATAATGTATAGGCTGTACCATATTTGTGTCGTCGTGTATGGCCGCCTGCGGCGACCATACACGACTCCAAATATGGTACAGCCTATACATTATAAGACCATCGTCTATAGCAAAACAGCTAAGAACTATGTTTTATTCTCTAATTCTTATATAGTGGGTGTGGTTTGAGATGTCAGCAGGCAATTTGATTGGTTTTTGGCCGATTTTCAGCCGACACGCCCATACATTATGAGACAATGGTGCATAGTTTGGGGCGGGGTTTAATTCATTCGAAAAATAATACCTTCAGCGCGTATGATCAACGCGTCATCGCGTTAGCGTGCCCTACACAAAGTCGCCGCCGTATGCGTTGTGGGTATAACGCAGCGATGACAGATGCGTGTTTGCTAAAGAACGCGATTAATTTGAAGCAGGATGTTGGAAAACAGCTCGCTGGATTCGCCGATTTTATAAAGGGGGAAATTTGTTGTTGTTTGTTTAAAATAAATCTAACAAACTGCGTTATTTTATGATAAAAGATCAAAATAACCAATACACTAAATAAGAATGAGAATAAAACACTACCATACACGACTCCAAATATGGTACAGCCTATACATTATAAGACCATCGTCTATAGCAAAACAGCTAAGAACTATATTTTATTCTCTAATTATTTTTAAGCATGTATTATATTGATGTGCAGGGTCCCGAGTAAGAACAGCGGCCAGCTGATTCGTGCAACCCTGGGTGATAATAAATAATATATATACTAATTTTCGGAACATGGCTTTATGAGATAGTTCAATATAAGTTTACACTCGCGTCCCTCTTCAACTGAAAAAGCGTGGTAATTGCGCCTCTAATACACGAGTTGATTAGATAGTTCAATGCCCGGTTTTTTTTTCGTTTTCAGACATGCGCAGAAAGGATCGCGTGTGAAAATCCGAAATGTTGAATTTCTTTTACTCGGGTAGCTACTGTTCGGACACAAATTGTGGTTTTCGGACTAAGTGATGACACATGGTCTTCCCCCAAAATATTTTCTTCAGGGATATAGCTACATTTCTGTATATGCGGCTGTTTGTTATTCTTATAGAACGCATAGTAACAAGCATTTATACGGGACTATACATTACGTCCAACAAATAAAAATATGTTACGACATTTTCTAAATGTAAACAAAAACTCTTACGCAGATCTTAAAGTGACACTTTCACATTAATAACATAGATGAAGTTTGCTAACGATAAAGAAACTGGCGGTACCATAACAACCTCCTATGTTGTTGCTGCGCGACCGCGTTTACATGGCGCCCGCGATTCGGCGCACACGTAATGACGCAGACAAAGTGTGTACGCGTTTGTGGCGCAAACTGTACATTGTAAACGGAGCATGCAGTGAAAGCAGGCAGTCCGTACGGTTGCTCCGCGGTGCATTCCGTACAGTACAATAAAATGTAACGAGAGCAAGACACAAACAAAACATTAATCATAAAACCAAGACCTTAATATTCTAATAAAGAAACTGGGAGCAAGGCGCAAACCGTATCCAGGATAACATGTATTAAAGTGACTGAAGTGGCTGAAGGAAAATACTGATGGAGTCACTCATGCAGTTGTAACCCCATGGCTGGTCATGAAGCTATGTGGATCGGGGTCGACCACCCCCACCCCCCCCCCCCCCCCCCTCCCCCCACACAAAACCCTTTCATTTTCTTTGTGCGACTTATTATACAGCGGTGCGGTTTACTGTATACGATGAGGTCTGAATCTTAATTTGTGGTGCTGCGGCTCATAGCACGCCAATTACGGGATTGTCACATCGTACCCTAAGGTCTTAGTCCCTTTCCCCCCGCACTTCCCTTACTTGATAATATGGATATAGTAAGGCGGGCTTACTAAGGCCACATGGGTATCTGGATAAACGGAACGTGCGGTATTGCCCCATCATACCCTAAAGCCACCTCCTCCTCCCGGCCCCTTACTTGATGATCTGGATATAAGGGCACATGGGCATCTGGATAAACGGAACGTGAAGTATATAATCATGATTATTATAGAGTGTCTGGATTAGTAAGGGCACCAGTGGTATCTGGATTAAACGCAGATAGTCTCAAATTACCTGGACTATGCGCAGATGTGCCACCTGTGATTTTAAGGGTGTATTAGGTAGTATCTCGGGAAGACTTATTTAGAACACAACAAACATGTCAAAGGGACTACATACGTTTAGGGACTACATACGTTTAGGCCCTACATGCCTATTGGAGGAATAATGTATAGGCCAAACAAAACCCGGATGGCACACATAGTGTTTAAGTACAAGCATGGAATGGTACAAGTGATCTTGATGATAGACTCCGCCGATAATAAAACTAAACGACCGACTATAAAACTATAGAACCCATATATAATGCTCAGAACGTAGGCCTATTACCTGGATACAGTATGTGCATATAGGGAAGCCTATTACCTGGATACAGTATGTTCATATAGGGTAGCCTATTACCTGGATACAGTATGTGCATGGGCAGTGGCGGCACCAGCATCAACACTTTAAAGGAGGAAAACGGGATGGCGGGGCAACAAAAGAATCGGGGAGACATTTTAAAGCTAACTTTTGTATTATTTGGGGTACAAAATGGGTAGGGACATGAGCTGACAAGGGGTAACTGGGGGAGGGGATATTAAGGCAATCCAAATACTCTGAATATTTTAAGTATTCCTACAGTCCTTATTAATCCACGTAGGCCCTAATAGCCGCATACACAGTTATCACGGGTGCCCTTAATGTTCGATTCAAGATAAACCACATAGTCCAGGCCGCACTCCAGGGAGGTCCTATTATATTGGATCACTAATACACAATCTTTCTTATTAAAGTACATGGGGTGGTACCTGAATAATCAAGGGCACCATGTGTTATACATGTGTGGCATACATGGATTTATTAAGGGCACATGGTATATATGAATTATTAAGGGCACTGTGGTACCAATGTCAGTATTAAGGGCACCTAGGATACATGGAGTATCAACGACATACTCTTGCTGTTTGACAATACCCTCATCTTTATACGTTTTGATGTGACTAACCACCCGCTATTATAGCTTCGGCACCTATAGGGGGGATAGGTGATCCCGGGTCAAAACGCACCAGAAATCCAAATATCGACATCGTTTTGACCTGTAGGTCTTAGGCCTACTGACATGTTTCGTGAGAGTTTTGATCTATACAACTTTGTGGAGTGGTCAGGCAAATGTAGGCAATCTTATGATACAAATAGTTTTGAAAATATACTTATCTTATCTAAAATTTATATAGGACTTATACACGACGATTGATTCAATTAAAAATCATGAATATTTACCAATAATGTGTGCCTTCGTGCATTTACATGAACATGTCATTACTTCCTTTCCCCGGTATATTGGTGACAATTATTGCAAGTGTATCATGACCAAATGAATGAACATGCCCTGCTATGTTATAGTAAGAGTGGTGTATCAAAAACGATGAAGCATGCATCGTTTAACATTCAATAAGATCAAGAAACACACGGCCTGCGTTGTAAAAGTGAAAGATAATTTCTGGAAATCCCAAAATAATATGACAAAAATTAATGGTTTTGATACATTTCAAGTGGGTATGTAGCTTCTTGTACATGTTGTATTTACCAAACGGAGTATCTAAATCGAGCACAAATTTACAATTTGCTTTTGAAATTTTCTGCTCTTTAATATGAAATAATGATTTCTGAAATTGGATGAAAAGGGGTCTCGCACTTAAAGTGCGCTGCGCACTTTGATAATTTATTGAAAGTGCGCATATTATAAAAACATACTTTGAAATCATAATACACCCCAAAACATACCGTTAAGACAAGTTAAAACTACATTGTACATGTTGAATTATATTACTCTCATGTTTAACACGGCCTTCTTTCTTATTCTGACATTGTCAACGAACTTGACATCTACAGGGTGACCCAGAAAATGTTGAACCCAAAAATCACAAACTTAAAAAAAAAAAAAAAAAAATGAAGATTAATAAATATGGCATTCTGTTTTCAACAGTTATGTAAACAATTTATTCAGCTTTCTGGAGAACTTTAGATCATGTAAATTGGCCTTACCAAACTAAAGATACACTTGATTGTGTGACAGGGGGTGTTTTCGCCCTTTTGTAAAAGTGAAAAAATTGTAACTTGGTTCAGATATGAAACTTAATTCTGTTCTAAGTACGGTGAGTTAAGTAATCTTTTCTTTTGATCTGTGTATATCAAATTAACATTTTCAAATGAAGTCAATGGGACTTAAGTTTTTGTTTTCAAAGTCTCTTATACAATAATAATATTGATTTAAATAATAAATGAATATTGATGAGATACTGTGCAGAAATGGTTTCAAACAGGCACTTGTTCTGCTCATGTAGCATGAAACCATTTGTTTGCACTTCTCTTACGCTACAAAACAACACTTCTTACAAAATTACACGTATTTTTAATTTCGTGTGGCCTCTTTTTATGATCTAAAATGTTTCAGAAAGTTAAATGTATGGTGCACATAGCTAGTGAACGAGTCATGCAATATTTTGTTATTTTATTGGGATTTGTTTGCGATTTTTGGGTTCATCATTTTCTGGGTCACCCTGTAGTAAACACGTTGATTCTATGCGATAGTGAACATCGCAATAATGAGTTAAAACACATTGAAAAAGCATTGAATAAGAATGGTTATCCCTCGAAACTCGTACACAAAGCTATTAGAAGACAAAGTGCTAATTTAAGCCAAGAAAAGATAGTGGAAGATGACTACAAAGGTATCACGTTCATGCCATTTGTCAAAGGTGTCTCAGATCAAATTTGCCGATTCTTAAATCGTGCCGGTGTTAAAACTCACTACACCAAATCGACCAAACTCAGAGATATTGTCAGCAAACCTAAAGATCCTATGCCATATATAGGGTCGTTCACCTTGCGTGTATTATAGCATACCATGTAGTTGTGGTGAACAATATATTGGTCAAACCAAACTGAACACAAAAGAGCTACATTGCAAGGCAAGAAAGATAGCTCGGCACTAGCTGAACATGCATGTGAAGAAGGTCATGAACCACTCTGGAACCAGTCCAAAAGCATTGCACAGGTTTCCAATCTTGGTATGCGGCTTGTTCGTGAAGCTTAGAGATCAGAATCAATGAATCATCAACAATCAATAGAAATGACGGCAAAGATATCAGCCGCATGTGGCGCTCTCTATTTCCTATCAACACCAGACGACGCTGGACACGGGCGTATTCACGAGTATTTAGGTTAAAATATGTGAACGAGGTTACGTGATCAAGTGAATGGGACGAACGCTTAACAACAGTTTAAATTCAAAAAATAATACTGACACTGCGACACATATGATGAATTTTTCAAAATGATTAGATCAACATTCGCGATTACGTGTTATTCCAATACAAATTCAAAATGTAGGTTCTCGCGTGCCCATCGTCGTCTGATCAACACGATCAATCAATCCCGCCAATCGATAACAGTCTTGTAATTTTTTCAGCCAGGTCCGCAATGAACCATACCCTGCTCAAGTTCGTTACAGCGTCAAACGATCTTTACAGATCAGTGACCGCACTACTGTGCATTAGACTTATTGTAGTCTGTAGACACGGGGCAGTCTCTACGGTAAGTGGCAACCTACGTGTGGAGCTCTTTTCAGAGCCACCATATCTGTCCAGTGGAAGCGGCAATCCATCTGAACGGCTCTTTTCAGAGCCACCAATTCTTTCACAAGAAGGAAAGGGCACCTACTCTCAAATCATCGGGCAGGGGGCAGCCCAAATGATGATAACAAGACTAAGAAGTGGCAATCTCTATGTTTTGTTTAATATTATAATAATTTGGTCCTGAAGAAGTAAGAGCTAATCCTCAAGAAAGCTTGACAGATTAAAACTCTTCCGACGACGAACCCGTTAAACTTTTAAGACATTTTGATGTCTTTTGTAAGTCATACTTAAAACGTGCATGGTCATGTAGGACAGCGTTATGTAATAATGATCATTAATCAATATATCAAGCTCCACGTGTCACGACTCGATGAGCCCATCTCAATGTATATATTTTCATGCTTTCATGAGTGTATGATTTATCTCTCTTGTTTGTATAAGTGTTTTTTCCTATCTTTTGATGTATCTTACTTTATATCTGTTGGATGCACCACTATCTGTTGGTGGGTGCCGCTGTTTTGAAAGCGTTTTCTGAATAAATAAATAAAAAAAATAAAAAAATTCAATTCACGATGAATGATCATGATTGACACAAATCCTATCATTAAAATTATGTAACTAAAATGGTCCAAGAAACGTTTCTGAAGCCATCTTGTTATGCTTGAATAATTAAACATAGACACTAATACGCGCGAATCGTGCAAAAATCTCCATTTTTAAACTAAAATGGTCCACAAAACTTTCCTGAAGCCACGTTATGCTTGAATAATTAAACATTGACACTAATATGTTAAAGTACGCAAAGAAAATGTTAAAACTAGTTTTCCATGTTTTACCCATGCTTTAATCATGTGATATACATGTGCTACAAAGGTCCATATGATACCTATGCTTTAATCATGTGATGTACATGTGACACCCATGCTTTGTCCATGTGATACCCATGCTTTAATCATGTGATATACATGTAATACGAATGCTTTGTCCATGTGATGTCCATGTGTTCACATGCTCTAATCATGTGATATACATGTGATACCTATGCTTTGTCCATGTGATGACCATGTGTTACACATGCTCTAATCATGTGATATACATGTGATACCCATGCTTTGTCCATGTGTTACCCATGCTTTAATCATGTGATATATATGTGATACCCATGCTTTGTCCATGTGATACCCATGCTTTAATCATGTGATATACATGTAATACCAATGCTTTGTCCATGTTTTGTCCATGTGATACCCATGCTTTAATCATGTGATATATATGTGATACCCATGCTTTGTCCATGTGATACCCATGCTTTAATCATGTGATATATATGTGATACCCATGCTTTGTCAATGTGATACCCATGCTTTAATCAAGTGATATACATGTAATACCAATGCTTTGTCCATGTGGTGTCCATGTGTTACACATGCTCTAATCATGCGATATACATGTGATACCCATGCTTTGTCCATGTGTTACCCATGCTTTAATAATGTGATATACATGTGATACCAATGCTTTGTCCATGTGATACCTATACTTTAATCCTGTGATGTACATGTGATACCCATGCTTTGTCCATGTGATACCCATGCTTTAATCATGTGATATACATGTAATACCAATGCTTTGTCCATGTGGTGTCCATGTGTTACACATGCTCTAATCATGTTAAATATATGTGATACCCATGCTTTGTCCATGTGTTACCCATGCTTTAATCATGTGATATACATGTGATACCTATGCTTTAATCATGTGATGTACATGTGTTACACATGCTCTAATCATGTGATATACATGTGATACCCATTCTTTGTCCATGTGTTACCCATGCTTTAATCATGTGATATACATGTGATACATATGCTTTAATCATGTGATGTACATGTGATACCCATGCTATCGGATAGCCATTTCCAAAAAATAAGACACACTTTCCTTACTGTCATTACATATAGACCTAATAAGTTAATAACCATATTCAGTTATTGAATTATCACTTTTCAACCCCCTGAGTAAACCAGCCGATTTAATATGGAAGGTTCATTATACTGATCCAGTGTAAGTACTCACGTGTACGTTTCGGACACAACTGTACCCTTTGTCAACACTTGTGGTAGTGATGATCTTGACGACTCATGACGCTTTTTGCATTCTTGGAGTTGCCAGTTGATTTATCATCTGGGGATTTTTCTCCAGATGATAATAGATCATCAAAAACGTGAGTGAGGTAGTATTGCCCCTCGTCGCGGTTTATCGTTGAGGTCCCCTTCTTCCTGACTTCTATTTCTGTGTCCGAAACGTACACGTGAGTACTTACACTGGATCAGTATAATGAACCTTCCATATTATATTACAATCAACGATCCGTATGAACCTTTTTGATAATACCAGCCGATTGGTCAGAAAGATAGATACATCATTTATTGAGCCAATCAGAGACAGTGTTAGAATAACTGTATCCCTGATAAAGATTGGAGTGAAATATTTTACAAGCTGCATTTTAATTGGCTTTTCAAATGAGTATATCTTGCAATACACCAATCAGAACCACTGTAAGATAGGCCAGTAATGCCCAGGGGGTTAAACAATTGATTGCTCTCAACTAGGTCATCAGAAACAGACTTCAACTGTTTTAGAACTACTTATGTAAGAAATAAGTGATATCGTACTGTCAAAACTAATGGACATCTATCTAAGATGTTGGCAGAAATGTAGCAACGCTATAATGTGGTGTCCATGTGATACCCATGCTATAACCTTGTGGTTTTAAAGTGACACCCATGAATGTGATACCCATGTGATACCCATGTGCTGTTCATATGATTATTTTATAAAGACTATGATAACCTTAATTACCAAATAAGAATTTGTCTAATTTATCATGTTTTTAAACAATTAAATTGATTGTTTTTTAAATTATCCACCATTTTTGCGGTCCATTTTGAAACGGAAAATAGCTGAATGTTATCACTAATATTTTGAAAGTTTAAAGAACATTTGTGAGGAGCGATGTGTTAACTAACCGGCCAGGCCTAATCCGTATTGAATTGTATTGTGCTCTATTGAGGTAGTATTATCTCTATGAATAGCAAGACATGAATATAATCTGATGAAGTATAGAAAAAAGGTCAGACTGAAACTTTAAAATATCGTATTTTGGGATTACGGTCCCAACTTTAATCTCTTATAAAAAGAGTTCCCCAATAGTAAATTTGTGTGCATTCTTTTTTGGTGATTATTGAATACTTCCTTATAGTATTTAAAAAAATTAAAAAAACAGGTTATAATAAGCAGTGTCCGGGTTTCACAAAATCAAGTGTAATCCCGACTGATCTAATATTTTCGATTACAGCGACATGGTTTAGTTCGTACAACGGGAGAAAATGATAGCGGTCAGAGATTCCAAGCCATCTATAACAAATCAGATTTCCTATTTACAAATTACAACAGAAGCATAAATTTGTGAAATGATGGAATTTTGAGTTCGAATTATTAAAGTTACTAATTAATCATACATTTTTGGTGCCAACAACGTTTTGGTTATTCGCCGGATGATCAGCAAGGATCAAAACTGGTATCCGCCGGTACATTTGGTCATTTCGGATGACCCCTGTTTCGAACGCTGGTACCAGAAATACAACGCCGCCACCCTTTTTGGGTGGTCATCAAAACACATGGCCATATGGTTTGCTTGGTTTCTCTTTAGTGTGAATACTTTCATGTCTGGTCTTATTACTTGAATGAGAGAATCTCTTGTCACAGTATGAACATGGGTGATGGCTTCTTTTTGGTATGAAAAGTTCTCGTCACAGTGTGAACATTGGTACGTTTTTTTCTCTGGTATGAACGCTTTCATATACGGTAGTCTTGATAATCAACTGAGTAAAACTCTTGTTACAATATGAACATGGTATGGTTTCTCTTTAGTATGAATCCTTTGATTCTTTTCATGGGTGATTTTGCTACTTGATTCAGAGAAAGTCCTGTCACCGTATGAACATTGGTATGGTTTTTCTTTTTAGTATGAATCCTTTCGTGAATGGGGTTATCATGTTTATCACCCGAACGAGAAACTAGTTTATTTCACAGTATGAACACATTGGTGAGTTTTTTTCTTTCGTATGAATCCTCTCATGTTAGATTTTGCTACTTGATTGAGAGAAACTCTTGTCGCAGTATGCACATTGGTATGGTTTCTCTTATGGTATGAGTCGGTTTATGACTGGTCTTATGACATGATCTAGAGAAACAGTATGAACATTGATATGGTTTCTCTTTGGTATATGAACCATTTCATGCCTATTCTTGTTAATCAACTGAGTAAAACTTGTCACAATATGAGCATGTGTATGGTTTCTCTTTAGTATGAATCCTTTAATGTATGATTTTGTTACTTAAATGAGAGAAACTCTTATCACAGTATGAACATTGGAAGGGTTTCTCTTTCGTACGAAATTCTTTCATGTTTGATTTTGCTACTTGATCTCATGTCACAGTATGAACATTGATATGGTTTCTCTTTGGTATGAATCCTTTCATGAATAATCTTATGACATGATCTAGAGAAACTCAGTTCACAGTATGAACATTGGTAGATTTTCTCTTTCGTATGAATTATTTCATGTTTGATTTTGCTACTTGATTCAGTGAAACTCTTGTCACAGTAAGAATATTGGTATGGTTTCTCTTTCGTATGAATCCGCTCATGGCTAGTCTTATTACTTGATTAAGAGAAACCCTTGTCACGGTATGAACATGGTTTCTCTTTGGTATGAATCCTTTCATGACTGGTCTTATGACATGATCTAGAGAAACTCTGTTCACAGTATGAACATTGGTTGGGTTTTCTCTTTCGTATGAATTATTTCATGTTTGATTTTGCTACTTGATTCAGTGAAACTCTTGTCACAGTGAGAATATTGGTATGGTTTCTCTTTCGTATGAATCCGCTCATGGCTAGTCTTATTACTTGATTAAGAGAAACCCTTGTCACGGTATGAACATTGGTTTCTCTTTGGTATGAATCCTTTCATGACTGGTCTTATGACATGATCTAGAGAAACTCTGTTCACAGTATGAACATTGGTTGGGTTTTCTCTTTCGTATGAATTATTTCATGTTTGATTTTGCTACTTGATTCAGTGAAACTCTTGTCACAGTAAGAATATTGGTATGGTTTCTCTTTCGTATGAATCCGCTCATGGCTAGTCTTATTACTTGATTAAGAGAAACTCTTGTCACGGTATGAACATTGGTTTCTCATTGGTTTCTCTTTGGTTTGAATCCTTTCATTATGGTTTCTCCTTGGTATGAATCCGCTCATGGCTAGTCTTATTACTCGATTGAGAGAAATTCTTGTCACAGTATGAACATTGGTATGGTTTCTCTTTGGTATGAATCCTTTCATGGGTGGTTTTTTGACCTGATTGAGAGAAAGTCTTGTCACAGTGTGAACATTGGTATGGTTTCTTTTTGGTATGAATCATTTCATGACGGGTCTTATCACCCGAACGATAAAAACTCATTTCACAGTATGAACATTGGAATGGTTTCTCTTTGGTATGAATCCTTTCATGGGTGATCTTATGCCCTGATTGAGAGAAAGTCTTGTTACAGTGTGAACATTGGTATGGGTTCTCTTTGGTATGAACCCTTTCATGCCTAGTCTTGTTAATCAACTGAGTAAAACTCTTGTCACAATATGAGCATTGGTATGGTTTCTCTTTAGTATGAATCCTTTCATGGGTGATCTTATTAGTTGATTGAGAGAAAGTCTTGTCACAGAAGGAACATTGGTATGGTTTCTTTTTGGTATGAATCATTTCATGACTGGTCTTATCACCCGAACGATAAAAACTCATTTCACAGTATGAACATTGGTATGGTTTCTCTTTGGTATGAATCTTTTCATGGGTGATCTTATGACCTGATTGAGAGAAAGTCTTGTTACAGTGTGAACAATGGTATGGTTTATTTTTAGTATGAGTCCTTTCATGACTGGTCTTATCACCCGAACGAGAAAAGCTCATTTCACAGTATGAACATTGGAAGGCTTTCTCTTTCGTATGAATTCTTTCATGTTGGATTTTGCTACTTGATCGAGTGAAACTCTTGTCACAGTAAGAACACTGATATGATTTCACTTTGGTATGAACCCTTTCATGCCTAGTCTTGTGAAACAACTGAGTAAAACTCTTGTCACAATATGAGCATTGGTATGGTTTCTCTTTAGTATGAATCCTTTCATGGGTGATCTTATTACTTGATTGAGAGAAAGTCTTGTCACAGAATGAACATTGGTATGGTTTCTTTTTGGTATGAATCATTTCATGACTGGTCTTATCATACAAACGAGAAAAGCTCATTTCACAGTATGAACATTTGTGGTTTTTTTCTTTCGTATGAATGATCCTCTCATGATGGATTTTACTACTTGATTGAGAGAAGCTCGTGTCACAGTGTGAACATTGATATTGTTTCTCCATGGTATGAATCCTTTCATGAATAGTCTTATGATATGATCTAGAGAAACTCTGTTCACAGTATGAACATTGGTAGGGTTTTTCTTTCGTATGAATCTTATCATGTATGGTCTTATCACCCAAACGAGAAAAGCTCATTTCACAGTATGAACATTGGTGTGTTTTTTCTTTCATATGAATCCTCTCATGGCTAGTCTTATTACTTGATTGAGAGAAACTCTTGTCACAGTATGAACATTGGTATGGTTTCTCTTTAGTATGAATCATTTCATGCCTAGTCTTGTTAATCAACTGGGTAAAACTCTTGTCACAATATGAGCATTTGTATGGTTTCTCTTTAGTATGAATCCTTTCATGGGTGATCTTATTAGTTGATTGAGAGAAAGTCTTGTCACAGAAGGAACATTGGTATGGTTTCTTTTTGGTATGAATCATTTCATGACTGGTCTTATCACCCGAACGATAAAAACTCATTTCACAGTATGAACATTGGTATGGTTTCTCTTTGGTATGAATCCTTTCATGGGTGATCTTATGACCTGATTGAGAGAAAGTCTTGTTACAGTGTGAACATTGGTATGGTTTATTTTTAGTATGAGTACTTTCATGACTGGTCTTATCACCCGAACGAGAAAAGCTCATTTCACAGTATGAACATTGGTATGGTTTCTCGTTGGTATGAATCCTTTCATGTTGGATTTTGCTACTTGATCGAGTGAAACTCTTGTCACAGTAAGAACACTGATATGATTTCACTTTGGTATGAACCTTTTCATGCCTAGTCTTGTGAAACAACTGAGTAAAACTCTTGTCACAATATGAGCATTGGTATGGTTTCTCTTTAGTATGAATCCTTTCATGGGTGATCTTATTACCTGATTGAGAGAAAGTCTTGTCACAGAATGAACATTGGTATGGTTTCTTTTTGGTATGAATCATTTCATGACTGGTCTTATCATACAAACGAGAAAAGCTCATTTCACAGTATGAACATTTGTGGTGTTTTTCTTTCGTATGAATTATCCTCTCAAGGTGGATTTTACTACTTGATTGAGAGAAGCTCGTGTCACAGTGTGAACATTGATATGGTTTCTCCATGGTATGAATCCTTTCATGAATAGTCTTATGATATGATCTAGAGAAACTCTGTTCACAGTATGAACATTGGTAGGGTTTTTCTTTGTATGAATCATTTCATGACCGGTCTTATCACCCGAACGATAAAAACTCATTTCACAGTATGAGCATTGGTATGGTTTCTCTTTGGTATGAAGCCTTTCATGGGTGACCTATGACCTGATTGAGAGAAGCTCATGTCACAGTAAGAACATTGATATGGTTTCTCTTTGGTATGAATCCTTTCATGAATAGTCTTGTTAATCAACTGAGCAAAACTCTTGTCACAATATGAACATGTGTATGGTTTCTCTTTAGTATGAATCCGTTCATGTCTGATTTTGGTACTTAAATGAGAGAAACTCTTATCACAGTATGAACAATGGTATGGTTTCGCTTTAGTATGAATCCTTTCATGGGTGATCTTATGACTTACATGAGAGAAACTCTTGTCACAGTATGAACATTGGTATGGTTTCTCTTGGTATGAATCCTTTCTTGTCTGTTCTTTTCATCTGGAATAGAGAAATTCGTATCACAGTTTTTAGCCCATAGTGTTGTATTCCTGCTGTGGTGATCAAACGCTTCTTTAGCGTAAATGAACACCAATGCATTCCATGATGACGCACATGTTTTTGATATCGGTCAAATTGATCAAACACCGCATGCTTGCAATACCTGCACACAAACGGCAAGACATGATCGCTCATTTGGTTTCCATGACTTGATGATTGCAACATAATCTACAAAATACAAAAATAAATGGATTATCAGTTTAACCGCGGTATGAACACAAAGAATGCTCCTTCATACACCTATGATTGGCGATTGTATGGACAATTACTTAAACATTACAGCGTCTTTAAGCAGGACCAGTGTGCTTGATCACTTCCATCACATGACGGGTCACATGACCACTGACTCCTGGAATTTTTCGTAAAAAAGTTGCCCCAAATTTTTTTCAGTCAGTCACCTCGTGAAATTTCGCACGGTCACAAAATTTCGCAGTACAAAAAGCACATCAGTCAACAATTG